>MDKI01051951.1:0-64766 GCA_005239505.1 Nicotiana paniculata
AACGAACTCGGTCAAAATCAACTCATCGTATGATACTCACTAGGTAAGATCCCTCGATAATGTTGGATCTCGATATCTATATGTTCATGTTCCTTCACTATGTTAGAACGCAATCAAACACCACGACTACGATCCTGCAATGAAATAGAAATACCTCCATACTATTGGAACACATACAGATGCTCATATGTAATGCTCTCACGCACGATTACGCTAAAACATATTTTACGCCTTTACATAACACTTCTATGTACGGCGGTACTGGAACACATCCATACGCCCCTACGTAAATATTTCATGCATTATTTATCTTGTAACACATAATGGTATGGGTATCTCGTCCCATTGCATTATCTTTCGAACATATATATAGATATATTGCAAAATCAATTTGAACTGAGTCAGGCATAGGAACACAATGAGCCTATCACGGTCACTTAAACTAGAATCACAACTTACTCAAAGAACATGGCAGACTTACTACAACATCTTGAATAGTCTATTTTTACTCCTTTTATTTTAAGGGACAATCATATTTGTAGTAATTTTCGAGTCTTTAACACCTGCATTTACATATGAATAGTTCGAAACATCAAGGAATATATATATATATATATATATATATATTTTTTTATATCCTGTATCACTCTCTGCCATAGTTAGCTCTATTTCCCCGATCCCGATGCATAATTGTGTATCTCGAACGTGCTACATTTTATAAATATAATATCTTGCCGAGTATAAATCTCCTGAAGTCACCCACAATAGGTATAATGCTCCATTTTTTGTTCATTATAAAGTGTTTCCGCCTCTAAAAACTTAACGCTAACTCCTAATAAGCTTAGGACTTTTATAACCGATCAAATTTAAATGCTCAAATAAAGACTACTGTATTATCACACATGCTAGTGCTTTCGTGTCCATAATACCATCAACATATCGCTCTCTTACTAGACATCACGAGGCTCAAAATATTTATCCCCGTATATTAGGAAAAAAAAAAAGAAACAAAAATTCAAAATTCACATTTGTGACCTTTATTAATTAATTTATATTATCTCAATATCCATAAGATCATCTTCAACCACTATATATGCTTGTACTGAGTACAAAAATATTCTCATATGTCATTAATGAACATATAAGAATGCTAAGGAACAATTTGAACACTCAGATTCCTCCGATCTATGACCCTTACTAATGTTTTTGATTATCCAAAATACATCACTAGAAGTTCACACTAACCATACATGTCTTCAGAATATGTAGCCCTTTTTATTGCCACTCATGGTTCCCCATCACAAGTTTATTTTAGAATATAAGGTAACACCGCGTAACTAAGAGTACCAAGGTTTCACGTGTCATAAAGAATACTTGATCATCTTGCCACTTTAATTCATCAGCCTATTATGGGTAAACATATGTATAGATCCACTATTTTCTCAATGAGGAAAAACTTAGGCACCTCATACCTATATACTTGGTCTTGTGGTTGGGGTCTTGAAACTTATTTCTTTTAGTTCTTTTGTCTCCGTATAACTATACTATAATACATAATAGAAACTGGCTATGCTTATTTTCCTTTGGAGTACAGTAATACTCAAGTCTATCTCCCAATTAAGTGGTACACTCAGTAGGTTCTCTACAACCACATGCAAAATCTCATTAATTGTCTAGACTGACTCAATAGTCAGTTAATGAACTTTGGTACCCCAAGTTTTAGTTAGATACAACACATACTTACTACATAGAACTTCTACTGATGAGGTAGCTTTTCCTGCCGGCATATCGTGAATCTTCATATTCAACACTATGCTCAAAAAATTAGAAATATTATATTTATTTAATTTTTTTTTCATGGCAATTAAGCAAAAGGCAACACAACGTCGTTCAATTCAAGCCAAGATAACTTCAAGGTAAATCGTGTCAAGTTATAACCAGCTTGTAACTATACCATGAACTTGACCACACAAGTCTAATAGACCGGTCAATCATAGTGGTCTCCCCCACTTGAGTCACAACCAGAAATAGTACATTTAATTACTCAAGTCCTCTGTTTATCCTTATCTATATTGTCTTCTTATTAATTTGTTGCTCATATTCTACAAACTTAAGCTTTACCAAACACAACTTTATGTGTTAATAGAGTCGTACAAACTAATTTCTTTTCCATTGGATAGGAATATCATTTTGTTTTAAGTACTTAAACTTTTAGGAAGGAACAACAAAATTAAGAAGGAAAAAATAAAACAGATCTGCAGGTGTGCATAGACTTCTACTTTCCTTAGGCGACTTTCTTGTCTTACGAAAAGAAGTTCATTTCATTTTCCCGGGAATTTTGGAAAAAAGCCGCTTCCTCCTTGAAGGCGTAAGGAAGAGCCTATTCATGTGCAGTTGATTCTCGAACGAAAGAAAGCGGCCGTTCACGTCAGGAATAGAGGCGGTGGAATAGATTCAAGCGTCCGGGCCAGTAGATCCACAGCAAATGAACCGGCAGGAAGAAGAAGCGCACCCGAACCCCCCTTCTTACTACCCTTTCGGAATTCCTCAGGGCATATTACGGTTTTTCACTGAGGGGGTGAATCGAAGCGGGTATCAACGTCTAAGCCCACAGTAAACATATTGTTCACTTGGAGTTTAAACGTCCAAAATTTAACTACTTCTCTAATTTCTTTAAAAAAAATTCCATGGTTTATTTTCTAACTAGAGTTACCCCCGAAAATAATCATTTGACAATTCTTAGATAGAACCAATGCACACAACATTCCACGTGCTCAAGGATACTCTCACTCACATATATATTATTCAAAAGTTTCAAGTTAAATGTGTCATCCAGCAGTAGGATACCCGTGTCCTAGCCATTTGCGAAAGGGATATTGTAAGAATAACTTTTATTCAGCTTAACGCACGAATTAGGAACGAAAGAAGGGAAAACAACCTAAATGTGTAGTAGCCTCAAGATCATAAGTATGGGCGCCCACATACCCATGAGCAAGATTCTACTAAACACTGCTCCATGACCCGAGACTTAAAGCCTAAGCTCTGATACCAACTTTGTCATATCCCAAACTACCCCCGAGACGTGACTGGAACCTAGCTTATATTGCTCGCTAGGCGAACCAATTCCTATACTCTTAATCTATTATACAAGTATTGAGAGAAACACGTATTAGCCCAAAAATACTAAATATTATTAAATACGAAATAATTATTCGACTAAACTCATAATTTATTTATAATCTAAAGAGCACTCAAATACTAAAACTGTAGCCCAAATCCCACACTAAGACCATGGAGCATCTAACATAGTAATATGAGTTTTAGTGACGGGTATGCAAACCCCAAAGAAAAAGGAAATAACTAACACGAACTAGGTAAATCTGAATCAAAATCTTCCACGAACAATGCGGTGCCTCACCTCGGCTATAGGATCCACTCAAACAAACTCGTCAGCCACTAGCTCTATCTCCCGCAATGGTAATTGCATAGAGATGCAGGTAAGGAGTCAGTTATACGTAAATATAACCCAAATAAGATCCTCGACCCGCCACTTTAAATACCTCTGGAACAAGTGTTAGAAAATACAAACACACCACAACACGAATGATATAGTAAATATGCTAATTATACAATAACTCAATGTATGTGTATCAATAACGTTATTAAGAATTAACCAACAAGAATACCCACTAAGGACTTATTATAATTGCAGTGAAAGAAATTTACCAACACACCTACAAGTCCACAACGGCACCACAATGCCTCAAATATGTAACAGAGCATACACAATGCTCACTGAACCATACACAATGCTCAGGTGATGTACAAAGACATACACAATGCCCCAACATTATGGCGCAGAGCCGTATCAAACTCAACATCTTGGCGCACAGTCGTATCAAACTCAACATCATGGCACACAGTCGTATCAAACTCAACATCATGGCGCACATCCGTATCAAATTCAACATCATGGCGCACAGCCGTATTAAACTATCAAACAACTTATAATATTTGCGGCTGGTCTAGGACCACCGGTTCTGCCAAGTGCACGCTTGTCCCAACACATGGACCAAGCAAAGAAAACACATTTTTAAACGGGTTCTTGAAAAGCAAGTACCAAAGCTTAAAGTCTCTCTTACCTCGCCAACGACAAGTTTCCCAACTTTGCGACTTCTAGAACGCCAACCAAACGGCTTTCAATAACCTCAATCTATCCAAAGTATTAATTAATAATGTCAATTATAATAGTCGGGCTAATTTCTTATATTAGAGTACAATATGATACTCGGCATGTGACATGTTAACTAGTCGACTAATCTCTTATACACAGATATTCAAAAACACATTAAAGCTCATTCGGACTTTTACTCCTAAGTAGAATGTGATAGTATCTGTTTCATAAACAAATGTGAATATGTGCATGAAGGATGAAGTGTAAGTTATATTTCATTGAATAAATAAACAACCTTAAGTCAAAGTTGTATGGAATTTTCTGGAATAGATTCCTTTGCCAAGTAGTCCAATTTCATAATACTAATCTTAAAGAGCTTTGTTCTTATTAAATAGCAAGGTTCCCTTATAATATTTTATGTATTTTCCCAAGGCTTTAGGTATGTATCTGCCATGGCCATTATATATTCAAAGTAATTCTTGTCATCATTACAAATAAGTTTAACTAGCCTTAGTTTAATTCTAGGAATATGAAGTTAATCGTATACCTGAATAACAATTTGAGTTGCAAAAGCAGTCGACTCTTCTAGTCCTCGGTTTTGAAATGCTACTGCACCCAAAGACAATTTGTTCCTTTTCTTCCAAAATATGTGTGCCGCCGACTAAACCCTTATGTGTGCGCATTAGTTAATGACCTTACCCTCTAACTTAAATCTTTGTACGTGGGCCAGCACAGAAATAATGTGGGCCTAGCACATTTTTTTTTTTTATTATTTATTATTCTAATTATTTTTTTGTTACCCAACTAAATGTGTAATATTAAGCTCACTAATTATTTAGTCATTGTCAATCTCACAAATAATAAGTATATCAAAAATATTGGGTTATTACATATACAACACACACACTTTAGAAAAGGGAAAAAGAAAAACGAAGAGGAAAAATTTAAGAAAAATCGAGGGCCAAGAAAACACAGCAGAAAAAGTGATGAAAGGACCAGTCTTCTTTTCCAAATTACCCACACAACACTCCACCTGAGCAATTTTCTTCCTCAACCAAAAGGTAGCAGCTTTCTGCCATGAAACTACCACAAAACATCCATTAAAATACCACTGAAACATCCGCGAATTGCCTAAAAATCAAACACCATAGGATAAAGCAGCTCCACTGTTATTCACTGTTTTTGTTATCATAAGTCGAACTTGCTGTTTGACGGTTCTTTGGTCGTCAATTTTTCAGTGGAAGTTTCGTTTACTCGGAAGATTCTTTTTTTCTTGCACTTCGTCATTAGAGGTTCTTTTCTTTGTTTTTACTTTATTTTATGTCAATATTATGCTCTTGTTAATGTTTAAATGAATGGTTTTGGTTTTTTATTTATTATTTGTTTTTTAGCATGAAGATGCTTTAATTTTCTCTAATAGTAATTAACTTCATGTTTTAGATTATATACTCATCTTGTTAGAAGATAAAAGTCCTACTTTATTGTAGTGTGTGGGTAAAAATCATAGGGGAGTTTTTACTTGTATTTTTTTCCTTGATAGATTGAGCTTTGGAGTTGGTAATGTTATAACAAATATTTGTTGGGACCTTGTTTAATAAATTTTAAACAGGCCCTTATTTTTGATTGAGTATGTATTTCAGGGAAAAATATTTTTATGTGCAAATCACTGATTACTTCCTTCTGATTGAATGTGTCTTCATGTAATTATTTCTGTTACTTGAATTTTAGCATGTTAAATAGGTTACCAAACTCTGAACATGGTTTAATAAAATTTAGAAGGTAAACTAAAAAAATTATGTGTCGAATGATTCTTGAAAATGCTCAAGGCGTATAGTTCATTAAGTTGTATCCATTTTTATATTACCGTTTGTATTTACATTACTCTGTTAGTTGGATAAGCATTGTGAAAAAATATTTTCTTTAGATTGTTTAACGTCTTCATGTCTTTTGTGTTAAGCATGTCTTTTGTAGTCATTTTGATCAATTAATCTATTTTTATGAAGTTATCCGATTCATGTATTTTAGGTTGTAATATTTGTTCAAACTAAATCAGAAGTATTTAATTTAATACGTTTGAGATAGAACATGGCTCTATAACTTACTTGGATTTTTTTAATATTGAATGATTTAAAGTTTCATTCTTTTATTTCTTCCACTGCTTTGCTCGAAATACCATGTTTTATTAGTTTTCATTGTTAGTAAGTTTTCATATCTTTATATGGTACAATACGTAATGTTCTATTGACTTTAGTCTTATGAATGTTAATTGTTTAGTTGGTAAAAAATGTCATGGTCCATTTTAGATCAGGTTATTGTAACGACCTGGTCGGTCGTTTTGAGAGTTATAGCCCTTATTCCTTATTTACTGCTTTCCCCGTGTCATTAACTGCTTATGTGTCTTGCCGAGAGGTGTTGGTTGTGGTTTCGGGGTGTTTTGGGGCATTTAGTCTCTAAATGGAAACTTAAGTTGTCACGACCCAAAATCTACTAAGGTCGTGATGGCGCCGGACACCACCGTTAGGCAATCCAATTATTAATTAGTTGAACTAAATTTTTGTTTTAACATTTATGAAAACTGTTACCCTTCACTTTATTACATAATAACTAAATAAAATCTGTTAAGTAAATACAACGGTTTGAATATTCCATTTTTAGCAAATATATCCCAACACATCCCAGAACCCGATGTCACAAGTACATGAGCAAATTCTATGAATTTCACAATACTACAAGCTTGTCCGAAATACAAATTGGACAAGGAATTTAAACTAGAAATAAATACAATATGAGGGAGACTCTGTCAGCTGCGGATCGCCTCCGGATGATGCAGCTCGCCAAAGTCTCCATCCAGCCACGTCGTTATGAAAGTACCTGTGCAATAAAAATGCACAACAAGTGTAGCATGAGTACGAAAATAACGTGTACTCAGTAAGTCGCCCGCCTAACCTCAGAGAGGTAGTGACGAGAGGTCGAATTAGACACTCACTAAGGTCCAACAAATTAATTCAACAGAATATGATGAAAATGGTAGGCATGTAAAGGTAGTAAAGCAGCAAATATATAAGGCACTGAAATCCAAGTAAATACTGTAAGTAAATAAACAGTTACTACTTCCTCATTTTCCCCCAAATATCTTAAATAAAAATTTAACACTTTAGCATGCGCATACGGGATAAGGACAACCGGCATGAGCCATCATAATAATTATCTCTGTGCACTGTCGAGGGTCGAATGGCCTGAACCATAATATTTCTTTCAATCTCGCCATCGTGTACGGCCCGCTCCCATGAGAGTGGGGCAAATAACACTCCGCTCGCGGAATGTATATTGTGAAGCGGTCACATGCAGTCATGCACAATCAAAAGTCCACCTTGGCTACATCGGGAAAATAAATACTCAAGTAAATGACAGATTTCTCTTTTAAAAACTACAAAATAGTATTTAAATCCTTTCTCGAAATTCATTTACCAAGTTTTATTAATGTTTGATGATATAACCTTATCCGGAATACAATTTACCACGAAGGAAATTAATTCTCTTTCTATATGATTAAGAATATGAACTCTAGTTTTCTTTAGATATTCAATTACGATTTCGATTATATTAGCAGTCCAATATTACAGGTAAGATCACAAGTACAACAGGTAAGGCATGCTAGTGGGTCCTAGGCTACCCGGACATGGCATAATAGTAGCTACGAACGAACTCCCATCACCTCGTGCGTACGTAGCCCCCGGAGATAGTAGCACATACTTAATTAGTTCAAGGGGGACAATTCCCCCTCACAAAGTTAGAAAGGAGACTTACCTCACTCCGAAATTCCATAACCAGCTTCCAAGCCCTCCCGACGCCTCCAATGGATGCACAACACCCCAAAACTATCCAAACAACGACACACTATTGAAAATATACTCTAATAATTTCAAAAATTCCAAATTATATAATTTTCCAACCCCACTCCGTCAATTGACCAAAATGCCCTCGGGACTACGTGCCCAGAATCTGAAATTTCTCGAAGATATATTCTACCCATAGCTTTACTAATTCAAATATACAATTTACTCTAAATTCCATGCTCAAATTCGTGGTTAAAATCCAAATACAAATTTGTAGGTTTTCTTCAAGATTTTCCAATTTTCCTACAAATTCTCATGTATAATTCCATGTAATAACCTTGTATTTAACTTAGAAACATGAATGAATTACCTACCTAACATTGCATTAAGAAAATCCTCCTTTGAAGCCTCCCAAAATCGCCCATGCCAAGATGAAATAGTGAGGAAATAGCCAAAAATCACGGTTATAAAACATTCTGCACATGCCCAATTTTGCACCTGGGACCCAGCTATCGCAGCTGCGATTCCGCAGGTGTGCCTAAACTTCCGCACCAGCGGTTTTCCTCAGCTCAAGCCAGACTTCGCACCTGCGCTGATTGTCCGCATCTGCGGCTTCGCAGGTGCGAAAACTATATCGCACCTGCGCTCCCTGCCAAACCAGCAACTTTCAAACATGTGGCACCAAAGCCGCACCTGCGGCCCAAGCCTCGCAGGTGCGGTCACACCAGATGACAGCAACCTGAGCCTTCTTCAAACACCAAACTTGATCCATTAATTACATGTAATCCACCTGAGGCCCCCGTCAGATTACACCAGCCTGTTCCAAAACATAGTGCGGATTTGCTCGAAGCCTAAGATCACATCAAACAACGTCGAAATCACGAATCGCTCTAAAATTCAAACCTTAAGAACTTGAAATTTCAAACTTCCACATTCGATGCCGAAACCCATCAAATAACGTCCGATTGACCTCAAATTATGCACACAAGCCATATTCGACATTACGGACCTGCTCCAACTTCCGGAATCGTATTCCGACCCTGATGACAAAATTTCCACTTCCGGTCGGATTTCTCAAAGACCTTTAAATTTCTATCTTTAGCCAAATGACTTCAAAATAACCTACTGACATCCGAATTCAGTTCCGATCGCGCTCCCAACTCCAGAATCACCATACGGAGCTATTCCCAGACTCAGAATCCCAACGGACATCAATATCACTGAAATGCGCTTCAAGCCAAACTTAGGAAATTTCTTCAAAAATGCTGACTTCCACAATATTCGCGGTAACACTACCGGGTTATCCAAAGCCCGATCTGGACATACGCCCAAGTCCGAAATTATTATACGAACCTGCAGGAACCTTTAAATCTTGATTCGGAGGTTGTTTATTCAAAATTCTAATCTAAGTCAATTTCTCCAACTTAAGGCTTCTGAAATGAAAATTTTCTTTCCAATTTGACTACGAACTTCCCAAATTTCAATTTCCGACCAAATGCACGAGTCATAATACCTGAAATGGAGCTGCTCATGACTTCAAACCGCTGAACGATGCGCTAGAGCTCAAAACGGCTTATCGGGTCATTACATTCTCCCCCACTTAAACAGACGTTCGTCCTCGAACGTGCTAAGAGCTGCTCTGGAGTTATCTGAAATCACTATTTAACACCCCGAGCACCTTCTCGTGCTACCACAACTCAGTTGAGTACATTAGCTTGATCAAATCTAAAGATTTCTCCTTTTATCCATATAATAAGCTCATAATCCAGTTCCAACACTTGAAATCTAGCAGGCCTAGTTCCAATATAAACACCGTATCAACTACCACACGACATACCAGAACATGACTACATACCTTTGCTGAATCATCACCATGCCCCGCATAACTCATCATCCGACCACAATGACACTCCCTGAAACTTAATAGCCAAAATTCCATGAATCCGATGCTCCTAAAGCACCTTATGACATATATATACATCCTACTATAATGCTGGCGATACAACCACAATGGAGGAGACGGGTAGAAATGCATAACCAACTGCAGAGTTAACAAATCATTGAATATCTCATCTTGATTAGAATCGTCACCTCATTATGAACCAACCGTTGGTAATTGTCCTTCAATGTATTTCACATAATCTTATCGCAATGATCCCTGATCCAATAATCTCGCCTCACCCAGTATGAACTACTCAGACAACAAATCACCCCAAACATGACCAATAGTCTCACATGACACCACAACGCGCCAATAGGCCATAACTCGAACATGATACGTAGAGAAATGACTCGGGAAAAGACTCACGCAACTTATTATGAACTCTTCTCAGAAAACATAAAGTAAAACAGAAGAAAAATAAATATAGGAACCTTATTCATCATCATACTGTTGCGGCATGCAACCGGATCCAAATCATAAAATTTACCCAAGGAAAAAATATACAAAGCTGAATTGCTCACTAATACACATTACCGAATATCGGTCACAAGCACGCTAAGTGCATAACACCATCCTAGGGAGACTGATAAAGCCATATTCTTACAAACTCAAGCACAACTGAGGTGTGATATATACATACATATATATATATACATACATACATATATATATATACTCTGGATCTCAAGAGCTGTCCTGCTCACATAACATCACCATTACGCGGGACCTCAATTCATAAGAAATTATTAAACTGTTTCATAACTCACACGGCAAAATCATAATATTACCTGAATTTGGCGAAGACGAGACAACACCTGATATCCCAACACACCTCCCTGAGGAGCGCTATACTGAAATGAACATATCTGCCTCACATGAAGCCCATAATAATTTTTAAATCCACCCACAAACATCGAGTGTACCTTGCTCGCACCAAACTAGGCTAATAGCCTTTCCTGGGTCCATATTAACCCCCTTCCTCTCATAATACGCAAGAACAACCATCATAGCCGGGACAACATCCCACAATCCACAACCAATTGGACCGAACGCCTTCCTGGCATAAATTTTCAAACGAGAAAAATTGCACTTCCTTATACTTGGTCAAAATCTTCAATCTATTAAGTGACTACATGTCACACTTATACAATCTTCTCGTGGTTACTCTCCCACGACCTTCCACACCAGGTAACAAGTCTACACACTCACATCACCGACCACACTAATATTGCAAAACACATAAAGAACCCATGACCAGGGTACAAAAGCCTCTTCCCCAAATATCGATCTCAGGTGACACTGAAGATAACACCAGCTTACTCTGAACTTTCAAATCACTCTTTTTCTTGCTCATCCGAGCTCATGACATCCTTGTTAACACAGAACCGCAATCTCGATTCTTACTCCCAGTTACATACTGCTTACCGCACCTAACATGCCAATATGAGATAGCGCAAGAATTACATCATAACTTCTGAACCACCAATAGGGTGAACACTTCATCATACAGAAACCTTTTTCTTAACTCAATTCAAGAGTACCATTTTAACACACGAGTGAATTTCCACAATCACCCAACATGCAAATCCTTAAGTAGTAGTCTATACCACCATAACCCTTCCGGGATCTGCCTACACCTGACAGGCCATATCACTCGAATGCTCCCACATGAAATCTATTACAATGGCCGACAAGCCCCGCACACACCGGGACAAACCACATGCATAACTTAATCACATCGAAGGAACTGATCACTGCCGTAAGTGTGCCATTTCAACCATGGCTAATCAATCTATCTTATTTTAATCATCTTCAATTGCCTTAGGAATAATAGTAACTTCATTCAACTCATAGCAAACTCAACCCTCATTCGTCCCGAGTGACCTTGATTCACGAGACCATGCTGCCTAAATCCTGTAACCCATCTCATACCCTCCTGATAATCTTTCTACAACCCAAATTTTATTTCTCTCACTCCTCCAATACTACCCTGCATGCTGAAAATAACATAGAACACTCCAACCATTTCCCTTTCTCTGAAATTACGATGCAAAATCTCAATTCTTGACCATACGGCTGCCTTTAACCCTTAAACGCTGCATTCTTAACTTTGAATTCACTAGGACCGCTATTGAGAGTTACCCACTCTGACTTGTCCCAAATACAATCAACTCCAAGGTTCTCCTAGCACATGAACACCCTTTTCAATGAGCACGTGACTGAGTCACTACCCTTACAACTCGCCTATGCATTAAGCAAAATTCTAAATCTTCCAAAGCCTAACCCTGGTCCGCTAGGACCAACTCTGCACAATTCATCAGCTCCCATGCACAATTACCGTTCTACTTCTTTCCCTTAGTTGTACTAACTTGCCAATATGTCGACAATCCACAACCCCATGAGAACACAATCCTACAGCCCAACTGCAGGTGGTGGGACTCCCCCACTTAGCCCGGAGCTACTCCTCGCACCACTCTAGACTCTGCTGAGATCCTTTCTCCTCTGTTAACATGATCTTGCTCAACAAACCCGCCCCCTTCTTCCAAATTCTCTTGTTCGCATTCCCTAAATACATAAGTTCTCAAGCACCACTCACCCATTCTGCCTCCTACCGAATAGCCACCATAATCCTTCTCAGAAACTTGCCAACCATGAAACCGCTAACCTATTCGCCGGAGATAACCCACCCGTGGAAATCACCAGCTTACACCTTCCCACGACGCTGAAATACACACTCTATGCAACATCACTACCCCATCCTAAGCCTTCTCTCATTCACCAACCTTACCAGTCCGTCAGCTCCTCATGGACATTTGCTAAATGCGCTACAATACCTTCTAATTCACTACTATTCTGCCGCTCCTCCACGTGTTCAAACTCCCCCCTTAAGCGACTTCTCGACTTCCGCCTCTTACACCTGGCCTCCTAGAAATGGAACCACCGCCTAGCCTCAATTCAGTATCATTCTCTGCAACTCTTACACCAGTAGATCACCACGACTTCAAACTCTCTGAGGATCATCCTTCTCGAGCTGCTTTCATTAGAAATAACTATTCAGTCATGAACCACCACACACCACGATCCCTGACAACCACTTCTCCAATACTACTTCACAACACTCTGACCCGATGCACCCGAAGCAACCATAACACCGACACACTTAGCACATTCCATTCTATTAGTGACGAAGGTGTCACATCACAAGTGAATATCCCTCCTTACTTGAAAACACCAAGTCTTACTACTTTATCAATCCAAAACTTGGCCATCTATAGATCAATTGCCTTCCTTCCGCCGGAATCTAAATACTGGAATCTCGAAATCACACTCTGAGAAGACCTCCCTTCAAGCCATTCATCACCCCAACATATGGGCAAGCATTCTATCATCATATCGACATCGCGCGATAACCAATCGTAAGAATCATCGCCACCTGAGCATAGCCTCGCAGGCTCTTAGCAACACAACTGCTGAGCCGAAACAACATATTATCCTTCTGCAGGGAAACAACAATACCCCCCACCAACTACACATGGAAAATATCTCGCACCATATTCATAGCACCATTTCAATTCCTCCATTTCCTGATTCATAGCAAGCGCTTCGCGACGTATAAGATTGAGTAGGAAGAAACATAGGCATAAGCCTTAAAGGAAATCAAATCGCACAATGAGGAATCAAGAAGGGAAGTACTTCTAACAGCCATGTAGCCTAGTACAGACGTCTCTGTACCGATCCGCAAGACTCTACTAGACTTGCTCATGACTCGTGAGACCTAAGGGAACCTAGCACTCTGATACCATGTTGTCACGACCCAAAATCTACCAAGGTCGTGATGGCGTCGGAAACCACCGTCAGGCAAGCCAATCATTAATTAGTTGAAATAAATTTTTGTTTGAACATTTATGAAAATCGTTACCCTTCACTTTATTACATAATAACTAAATAAAATCCGTTAAGTAAATACAATGATTTAAATATTCCATTTTTAGAAAATATAGCTGCAGATCGCCTCCGGATGATGCAGCTCGCCTAAGTCCCCAACCAGCCACGTCGCTATGAAAGTACCTGTGCAATAAAAATGCACAGCAAGTGTAGCATGAGTATGAAAATACCGTGTACTCAGTAAGTCACCCGCCTAACCTCAGAGAGGTAGTGAAAAGAGGTCGAATTAGACACTCACTAAGGTCCAACAGATTAATTTAAGAGAATATGGTGAAAACGGTAGGGATGTAAAGGTAGTAAAGCAACAAATATATAAGACACTGTAATCCAAGTAAATACTAGAAGTAAATAAACAGTTACTACTTTCTCATTTTCCACCAAATATCTTAAATAAAAAATTACTTCTTTATTTTCCCCCAAATAACTTATCACTTCAAAATCCATGAAAAATATTTAAAAATTTAGCATGCGCATACGGGATAAGGACAACCGGCCTGAGCCATCACAATAATCATCTTTGTGCACTGTCGAGGGTCGAACGGTCCGAACCATAATATTTCTTTTAATCTCGCCATGACATACCACCCGCTCCCATGATAGTGGGAGAAATAACACCCCGCTCGCGGAATATAAATTGCGAAGCAGTCACATGCAGTCATGCACAATCAACAGTCTACCACGACTACTGTCGGGAAAACAAATAATCAAGTAAATGACAGATTTTTCTTTTAAAAACCACAAAATAGTATTTAAATCCTTTCTCGAAATTCATTTGCCAAGTTTTATTAATGTTTAATGATATAACCTTATCCGGAATACAATTACCCACGAAGGAAATCAATTCTCTTTCTAGATGATTAAGAAAATGAACTCTTGTCTTCTTCAAATATTCAATTATGATTTCGATTATATTAGCAGTCTAATATTACATCCAAGATCACAGGTACAATAGGTAAGGCATGCTAGTGGGTCCTAGGCTACCCATAATGGTATAATAGTAGCTACGCACGGACTCTCTTCACCTCGTGCGTATGTAGCCCCCGCATATAGTAGCACATACTTAATTAGTTCACTTAGGGGGACAATTCCCCCTCACAAAGTTAGAAAGGAGACTTACCTCGCTCTGAAATTTCATAACCAGTTTCCAAGCCCTCCCGACGCCTCCAATGGATGCACAACGCCCCAAAACTATTCAAACAACGACACACCAATGAAAATATACTATAATATTTGCAACAATTCCAAATTATATAATTTTCCAACCCCGCTAAGCGAATTGACCAAAATGCCCTCAAGCCCATGTGCTCGGAATCCGAAATTTCTCAAAGATATATTCTACCCATAGCTTTACTAGTTGAAATATACAATTAACTTTAAATTCCATGCTCAAATTCGTGGTTAAAATCCAAATACAAATTTCTAGGTTTTCTTCAAGATTTGCCAATCTTTCTACAAATTCTCATGTATAATTCCATGTAATAACCTTGTATTTAACTTAGAAACATGAAGGAATTACTTACCTAACATTGCATGAAGAAAATCCTCTTTTGAAGCCTCCCAAAATCGGCCATTCCAAGATGAAATAGTGAGGAAATAGCCAAAAATCACGGTTATAAAACATTCTGCCCAGGCCATTTTTCTCACCTGCGACTCAGCTATTGCACCTGTGATTCCGCAGGTGCGCCCGAACTTCCGCACCTGAGGTTTTCCTCATCTCAAGCCATACTTCGCACCTGCGCTCATTGTCCGCATCCGCGGCTTCGAAGGTGCGGAAACTCCATCGCACCTGCGCTCCCTGCTAAACAAGTAACTTTCGCACCTACGGCGCCCAAGTCGCACCTGCGGCCCAAGCCTCATAGGTGCGGTCACACCAGATGAAAACAACCTAAGCCTTCTTCAAACACCAAACTTGATCCATTAATCACCCGGAATCCACCCGAGGCCCCCGGGACCCGGTCCAATCACACCAAACTGTTCCAAAACATAGTGCGGACTAGCTTGAGGCCTCAGATCACATCAAACAACGCCAAAATCACGAATCACTCTAAAATTCAAACCTTAAGAACTTGAAATTTCAAACTTTCACATTTGATACCGAAACCCATCAAATCACGTCCGATTGACCTCTAATTTTTCTCACAAGCCATATTCAACATTACGGTCCTGCTCCAACTTCCGGAATCACATTCCGACCCTGATATCAAAATTTTTACTTCCGGTCGGATTTCTCAAAGACCTTCAAATTTCTATCTTTACCAAATGATTTCAAAATAACCTATGGACATCAGAATTCACTTCCAATCATGCTCCCAACTCCAGAATCACCATACAGAGCTATTTCCAGGCTCGGAATCCCAAACAGACATCAATATCACTGAAATGCTCTTCAAGCCAAACTTAGGAAATTTCTTAAAAAATGTTGACTTCCAAATATTCGCCGAAACACTCCCGAGTTATCCAAAGCCTGATCCGGACATATGCCCAGGTACGAAATTATCATACGAACCTGCAGGAACCTTCAAATCCTTATTCGGAGGTTGTTTATTCAAAATTCCAATCTTAGTCCAATTCTCCATCTTAAGGCTTCTAAAATGAGAATTTTCTTTCCAATTTGACTCCAAACTTCTGAATTTTAATTTCTGACCAAACACAGGAGTCATAATACCTGAAATGGAGCTGCTCACGACTTCAAACCGCTGAAAAATGTGCTAGAGCTCAAAACGACCGGTCCGGTCGTTACATAAGTCTTAGGATTTTGACCACAGTCAAAAATTTGTGAAGATGACTCTAGAATGGAGTTTTGTCGATTCTGTTAGCTCCTTTGGGTGATTTTGGACTTTAGGGGCATGTACGCATTGTGTTTTTTAGGTCTGTAGCTCATTTAGTCTTGAAATGATGAAAGTCGAATTTTTGGAGATTTTGACCGGTAGTGGACCTTTTGATATCGGGGTCGGATTCCAATTCCGGAAGTTGGAATAGGTCAGTAAGGTTGAATATGACTTGTGTGAAAAATTTGGAGTCAATCGGACGTGGTCTGATAGGTTACGATATCGGTTGTAGAAGGGCGCTCAGTTCAGGTGGACTGAGGAGTGTGAGGAGAGCTTTCATAAGCTCAAGTCAGCTTTGACTACAGCTCCGATATTGATTTTGCCTACGGGTTCAAGTTCTTATACACTTTATTGTGATGCCTCGAGAGTTGGCCTTGGAGCGATATTGATGTAGGACGGTAGGGTGACTGCGTACACGTCTAGACAGTTGAAGGTGCACGAGAAGAATTATCCAGTGCACGATCTTGAGATAGCAGCTATTGTCCACGCCTTGAAGATTTGGTGTCATTATTTGCATGGAGTGCATTGTGATATTTTCACTGATCACCATAGTTTGCAACATCTGCTTAAGCAGAAGGATCTGAATTTGCGTCATAGGAGGTGGTTGGAGTTTCTCAAGGATTATGACCTCACTATTTTATATCATCCAGGGAAGGCCAATGTGGTGGTCAATGCTTTGAGTCGTAGAGCGGAGAGTTTGGGGAGTCTAGCCTACCTTCCAGTAGTAGAGCATCCATTAGAACTTGATGTTCAGGCTTTAGCGGGTCAGTTGGTGATATTAGATCTACCAGAGCCTCCGCGGGTATTGGCTTGTGTATCTTCCAGGTCTTCTCTTTATGATCATATTAGACCATGCTAGTATGATGATCCATATTTTCTTGTTCATCAGGACAGGGTCCGTCGCGGTGATACCAGGGATGTGGTTATTGGTGATGATGGGGTCATGAGGATGTAGGGCAAGATTTGTGTGCACAATGTAGATGGGCTTCGAGAATTGATCCTAGCAGAGGCCCATTGTTCGCAGTATTCCATCCATCCGGTTGCCGCGAAGATGTATCAGGATTTGAGACATCACTTTTGGTGGAGGCGGATGAAGAGAGATATTGTTGAGTTTGTGGCTCGGTGTCTCAACTGTCAGCAGGTCAAGTATGAGCACCAGAGACCAGGTGGATTGCTTCAGAGATTTGATATTCCGGAGTGGAAGTGGGAGCGAATCACCATGGACTTTGTAGTTGGACTCCCACGGACTTCGAGGAGTTTGATGCTATATGGGTTATTGTGGATTGGCTGACCAATTCCGCGCACTTCATTCATGTTGGTACCACTTATTTTTCGGAGCAGTTAGTTGAGATTTATATCAGGGAGATTTTCCGATTGCATGGGGTTCCAGTTTCTATCATTTCTGAAAAAGGTACTCAGTTCACATCCCAGTTTTGGAGAGCCGTACAGAGAGAGTTGGGTCCTCAGGTTGAGTTGAGCACAACATTTCATCCTCGGACTGACGGGCAGTCGGAGCGTATTATTCAGATTTTGGAAGATATGTTGCGTGCCTGTGTCATTGATTTCGGGGTCATGGGACCAGTTTCTGCCACTTGCAGAGTTTGCATATAATAATAGTTATCAGTCGAGCATCCAGATGGCTCCGTATGAGGCTTTATATGGTAGAAGGGGAAGTCCTCCGGTTGGTTGGTTAGAGCCGCGCGAGGCTAGGCTATTGGGCACAGACATGGTTCAGGATGCGTTGGGTAAGGTGAAATTGATTCAGGAGTGGCTTCGCACGGCGCAGTCTAGGCAGAAGAGTTATGCGGACCGGAACGTCCAAGATGTGTCTTTCATGGTTGGGGAGAAGGTACTGCTGAAGGTGTCACCCATGAAGGGTGTTATGAGGCTCGGGAAGAGGGAAAAGCTATGTCCCCATTTTATTGGTCCTTTTGAGGTACTTCAGAGGATTGGGCAGGTGGCTTATAGACTTTCCATGCCTCCCAGATTATCGAGTATTCATCCGGTGTTCCATGTTTTGATGCTCCTGAAGTATGTTGGTGACCCGTCTCATGTTTTGGACTTCAGCACGGTTCAGCTCGAGGATGATATGTCATATGAGATAAAGCCAGTGGCTATTTTGGATCGTCAAGTCAGACGGTTGAGGTCTAAGGATATAGCTTCAATGAAGGTTTAGTGGAGAGGACAGCCGATGGAGGATGCCACCTGGGAGACTATCACGCCCCAATACCGAGGGACGAGACCGACGCCTAACCGGATGATCCCAGTCAAGTGGACCTGGACTGCCTTTCCTACCCAACGCATTACCCCGTGTTAATAATATATAAACTTATAAATAAAATAGCAAATGGAGTCAAAGTATGAATTTACAACATAATTCAATTTTCCTCATTTAAAGCTTCAACATTTGATAATCCCAAAATATACAAACTAAGCACAACATTTCCGAAATAGAACCACGATTACGAATAAATACAACTACTACTCAAAATACATACAACCCACACAGTGTCTACGGAGCCTCTAAGAGTACTAGGAGTTTACATAGACTTGCCGGTAACAAGGCCCCCGCTATACCTTTTTACAACATATACAAAAGAGAATGATATAGGCTACACACGGCCCCGAGAGGAAGTGGGGCTCACCGGATCTGCTGAAGGTGTGAAGGGGAAACACCACTATCGGCAGACCGAGTTACCTGCTATAGAACCACCTACATCCATATAAAAGATGTAGCGCCCCCGGTAAAAGGGACGTTAGTACCATTTAATAGTACTAGCATGTATAGACAAACGTTACACTATGTAAAATAAGCAATACAAATATAAGAGGCAGTTAAAGAAACCCAAACAAATATTGCACAAGGATACAGAGAATCACAAATGAAGTTTTCACATTTTCTTATTTCAATTGTTCCCTTGTTGCAGCGCCCAACCTGATCCCACCTTACAATCATATTCCACCCTTATTTATTCTGTTGCGGTGTGCAACCTGATCCCATCTCACAATCACATTACACCCTCATTACTTCTATTGTGGCGTGCAACCCGATCCCACCTTACCATTTTGTTGCAGCATGCAACTCGATTCCACCTTACAATTCTGTTGTGGCATGCAACCCGATCCCACCTTACAATTCTGTTGCAGGGTGCAACCCGATCCCACCTTACAGTTCTGTTGCCGCGTGTAACCCGATCCCACCTTATAATTCTGTTGCGGCATGCAACCCGATCCCACCTTACAATCATATTTGATAGCCACAAGAACCAACAATTATATCGCAGGGGTTTTAATCATCAAGAACATAAGTTCACATCAACCAACAACTATATGAAGTCAAGGCACAATAATCCCACATTAGGGTACGTTAACATTCTTTCATTTAATAGCACATACTGCCATATCGACATATTTGAACATTTGACTAACCTTACACATGATAGGAATAACACAAGGAATCACCCTTCATAATCTCAATTAGCATGGTAATCGACTTAAGAAAATCAAAGAATGTACTCGTACACCTCGAGACAGTAGCATAATCAATTCACATATGCTTAAGAAAGAACTTCATACCGTGTGCTCGGACACCAACAAGGTAACTCTATAAAGATTAAAGTTAGCCATACATACCTTGAATCAGAATTCCCCTTTAATTTCCTACCACAATACACCGGACCTTCTAGCACCTTCAATCTAGTTCACAATGTGGCATAATTTAACTTAGAATTAGGAATAATTATCATGTGTTGAACTCACTTGAGCATTCTATCAAACACTAGGCGTTCCTTTAGATTAAATGGCCTCTTTTTAGTGAAAGATTAGTCTAACCCATTTCCTTTTACTAGATTATGACTAGTTGGTTACATGCATGCAAGACTCCTACCCCCATCTTCATGAACTCACCTAACCATGTTTCATTACAAAAACTGGAAATTAAGGTTGATTGAGTAGAAGCTTACCTCTTGTAGTGAAGAAAATGGTGTCCTACTTGATCAATCTCAGGCCTGAGTAGTGATGGAGGAACAAATTTGATGAAGTTGGGACTCTCTCTCTCTCTCTAGAACCCACTCTCTCCTCTCTTTAATCTATCAGAAAATAAGCTTAAAATGAAAGGGGTAAGTGTTTTATGAACTTGGGGTCGGGTATAAAATTAGAATTTTATAAGTCACGAAGCAGAAATGTGGTCAGGAATGCGATCGCATTCCTACTATGCGGACTGCATTCATGTCGCATAAATGGCCCTCAAATGGGCCAAAAATAAAAGCAAAATGCCCAGGTATGAGACCATTATGCGGTCTGCATACCTGTTATGCGATCGCATAGTGCGTCGCATAACTGCCTCCGCAAAAATCAAGGTACAAGAATGAGAGAACTATGCGGCCCGCATTCGCAAAATACGATCGCATTCTAGGCCGCATAGCTGTCCTCAAAAGGGACATCAAACTGTCCAAGTATGTGACCACTATGCGGTCCGCATACCTGATCTGCGATAGCATAGTGGTCGCAGACCTCCGCAAATCTGAAAAATTATATCTTTTAAGTCTCGGGGTACCTCTTACTCAAAAAGGGTCCGTTGTAAGAATTTCTACAGTTATAACAACACGGGGACCTATTTGGGAATTATGTTTAGCCATGAAATTTTACGGGTCTTTAAATTCCCCCCAACTTAGAATCATTCGTCCTCGAATGAGGATCGGGGAATCACTTAGTTAAGAGAACACAAAACATGCCAACCTCCAAATTTTTACTAACTCCGACATTTCCTGAAAATTTTTCTAGAGTTTCCTTTGTAATTAGGCCTATCTACCTGCCAGAGAGCCCCCGAAACACATTTTAACCAATTCCACACATTTTTAGTTACTCTATCAACTTGTACATAATCCGTTCATTTTAACAAGCTTCATATAATTCAATTACTTCCACAAGCCTCACATAGTTCAGTTAACTCCACAAACTTGTATATCATTTAACTATCACATGAATTGCACATAATTTACCTTACTTCAAAGAGTTGCACATTACCCAAATAATTACAACATACACATATATGGCACAACTTGAGAAGTTACAATAGTAGGGCAACTAGGGGAAAATGGGGTGCTTTAGCACAAAATTTGACACAATATATAATTGCTTAGGAATGACAATTTTCAAACCATTACCGGACTTATTCAAACAAATGGGGAAATTTCTCTTTCATTTCATTTTCCTCTTCCCACGTAATCTCTTTGTTCCTCAATTTACGAGCTTGCCTATCAAGAATAGCAACCGGAACCTCGTCATATGAAAATCCTTCATTAATTTCAACCGTCTCAACCAGCACAATGGCGGATGGATCTCCAACAACCTTCTTTAGCATAGACACATGAAACATCGGGTGCACTAATGACATCTCAGGAGGAATTCCAACCTATAAGCCACCTTTCCTATCCTTTGAGCGATCCGATACGGCCCGACATACCTAGGTCTCAATTTCCCTTTCTTCACAAACCGCATTACTCCTTTCATGGGAGACACCTTCAAGAATACCCAATCATCTACTTGAAACTCCAAATATCTTCGACGAACGTCCGGAAAGGATTTCTGATGACTCTGAGCAGTCTTCATCCTCTCCTGAATGACTTTAACTTTTTCCATAGCCTAGTGCACAAGATCCGGTCCTAGAAGTCCTGTCTCGCCCACCTCGAACCATCCAATCGAATACCTACACTTCCTTCCAATACAATGCCTCAAATGGGGCCATCTGAATACTAGCATGGAAACTGTTATTATAAGCAAATTCTATAAGCGGCAAGTGATCATCCCAGCTACCCTTGAAATCTAATACACAAGCCCGTAATATATCTTCAAGCGTCTTAATGGTCCGCTCTGCCTGCCATCAGTCTGTGGGTGGAATGCTATGCTGAAATTTACCTGCATACCCAAACCCTGCTGAAATTTCTTCCAAAAGTTAGATGTGAACTGGGCCCCTCGATCCGAGATAATCGATATTGGAGTGCCATGGAGCCTGATTATTTCTTTGATATACAACTGAGCGTACTATTCTGCAGTATCGGTGGACTTGACTAGCAAGAAGTGAGTTGATTTGGTGAGTCGATCCACTCCCACCCAAATTAAGTCAAACTTGCGCTGAGTGCGGGGTAACCCTACCACAAAGTCCATATTGATCATCTCCCATTTCCACATTGGTATTTCAATGAGCTGAGTCAACCCACAGGGTCTCTGATCCTCGGCCTTCACTTGCTCACAAATCGGACACCTAGCCACAACGTCCACCACACCCCTCTTCATACCATTCCACCAATAAATCTCTTTGAGATCACGATACATCTTCGTAGAACCTGGCTGTACTGAATACCTGGAATTGTGAGCCTCTTCCATCACCCTTTCCCGAAGATCATCCACGTCCGGAACACATAGCCTCCCTTGGCACCGCAAAACACCGTCATCATTGCCGAGTGAAAATGTTGTAGTCTGTTGATTCAGAATTGCTTCTCTCAACTGCGCCAAAGCTGGATCCCTGAATTGCTTTCCCTTGACTTCTATTACAAGCGAAGACTATGCTCCATTACGCACCATGGCATTCCCTTCATCTGAGGCCAAAAGACATATCCCAGACTGGCCAACTGATAAACCTCCCGAGCCAAAAGCCTCTTACCTGCTTTCAAATGAGCCAAGCTATCCATGGATTTCCGACTAAGAGCGTCGGCTACCACATTCGCCTTTCCTGGATGGTATAAAATCTTCATATCATAATCCTTGAGCAATTATAACCACCTCCGCTGCCTTAAGTTCAACTTCTTTTGTTTGAATAAATACTGAAAACTCTTGTGGTCTGTGAACACGTCCACATAGACCCCATAAAGATAATGTCGCCAGATCTTCAATGCAAACACAACCGCCGCGAGCTCCAAATCATGCGTCGGATAATTCTTCTCGTGATTCTTGAGTTGTCTTGAAGCATACGTTATTACCTTATCACATTGCATCAACACACATCCCAAACCAACCCTTGAAGCATCACAAACCCTTTTGAACCTTCTGGCAAGGTCAACACTGGCGCCGAGTCAATCTTGATTTTAATTCTTGAAAACTCTTTTCGCAAGCATCGGACCACTGAAACTTAATCGCTTTCTGCGTCAGCTTAGTCAATGGGTAGGCGAGGGTAGAGAATCCCTCTACGAACCTATGATAATATCCAGCCAAACCCAAGAAACTGCGAATCTCTGTCGGGGTCATTGGCCTAGGACAATCCTTTACTGCTGAAATATTTTGGGGATCAACCCGAATCCCTTCCCTGGAAACAACATGGCCCAAAAAAATGACTGATTCTAGCCAAAATTCACATTTTGAAAACTATGCATAAACTAGTGCTGATGAAGAGTCTGCAGAACTGCCCTGAGGTGAATATCTAGATCTTTCTGACTTCACGAATAAACAAGGATATCGTCAATGAAGACAATCACAAAGGAGTCAAGAAACGGTTTGAAAATCCGATTCATAAGATCCATAAAAGTTGTTGGGGCGTTGGTTAGCACAAAAGACATTACCAAGAATTTGTAGTGCCCATATCGAGTCCTGAAGGCAGTCTTAGGAATATCCTGCTCCCTGAGCTTTAACTGGTGATACCCGGACCACAAATCAATCTTTGAGAAGAACCTAGCACCTTGCAACTAATCGAACAAATCGTCTATCTGAGGCAATGGATATTTGTTTTTGATAGTGACCTAGTTGAGCTGCCGATAGTTAATACACATCCGAAGAGATCCGTCTTTCTTTCTAACAAAAAGAACTGGTCCACCCCAAGGCGACACACTTTTCCGTATGAAACCCTTTTCTAATAGATCTTTCAATTGCTTATTTAGCTCTCTCTGCTGGCGCCACTCAGTAAGGTGGAATAGATATTGGCTGCCTGGCAATACATCAATCCCGAAATCAATATCTCTATCCAGAGGAATCCTAGGAGCTCGTCCGGAAATACTTCAAGAAATTCATCCACAACAGGCACAGATTCGGGAGCAGGCACCTCTGAAGTGGTGCTCGCAACCCGGACCAAATGGTAGATTCACCTTTTTCTGATCATCTTTGAGGCTTTAAGGTAGGAAATAAATCTACCTCTTGGCACAACATTATTCCCCTCCTACTCTATAACTGATTCATTAGGAAACTCTAGCCTCATAATTCTGGTTCGGCAGTCGAGTTTAGCAAAGCACGAATAGAGCCAATCCATCCCCATAATTACATCGAAGTCTACCATTTCTACATCAATAAGATCGGTCGTGGTATCCTGACCACGCACCGTGAGAACACAATTCTTATAGACTCGCACGGCCGTAATAGAATCACCAATATAAGTCGACACAGAGAATGGCACGTGAAGCTGTTCGGGTTCTATCCCAAAACTTGAAGCAATAAATGGAGTAACATATGACAAAGAAGACCCGGGATCAATAAAAGCATAAACATCATGTGACTGAACATTCAGAATACCTGTGACAACATCTGGGGAAGCCTCTGCACTCTGACGACCACTCAAAGCATAGAACCAACTAGGTCCCCCTCGACCCTATGCTCCACCCTAGCTGCACCGCGCCCTGCTAGAGCTGGAGGGCGTGTTGAAGATGTAGCGGCTGAAGAACTGGATGGCTGAGAAGTGCCCCTACCCGTGCCCTGACGGGGTGCACAACAGTCTCGCTGAACGTGGCCTCTCACTCCACACCTATAGTATAATGGTATGTCCAAGTAACAGGGCTCAAAATGAAACTTCCCACACTTAGGGGATAGGGGCCTTCGTTGCTGCTGGAACCTCCCACCGAAACGACCCGACTGATGGAACCTCCTGCTCTCTGAACATGGTCCAACGCGACCTCTCTGCTGATAACTGTGCCCTAGTAGTGGCGCACTGGCTGAGGACTGAGCAGGACTGAGATGGCACTGATGACCCTCTCCTAAGGACTGATCTCCCTCCTCCATTCTTATCTTAAATTTTTGAGCCTCTGTAGCCTTGGAAAATCCCACAATCTTCCCGTAGTTCATATCTGAATGCAGAGCAGTTGTAGCAGCTTCATTAATAAAAAAGGGACCAAGGCCCTGAACAAATCGACGAAATCTAGCCTCCATAGTATACACCACGAGAACAACATATTTGGAAAAGCGTACGAACTCCATATGATACTCCCACACATTCATGTTTCCCTACTTGAGGGCCTCAAACTCCGTGCACGGGCTGCCATAATCTCGGCAGGAAAGAAATGATCCATAAAGGCATCAACAAACTCATCCCACTTCGCCGGAGGCCTCCCCTCCCCATGGGAACCCTCCCACATCTCAAACCACGAATACGCTGCTCTTTTTAACCGATAGGAATCCAACTAAACCCCCTCTGTCTCTATAGCCTTCATAACGCGGAGAGTCTTGTACATTTCATCTATAAAATCTTGTGGATCTGCCTCTGGGTCGGTGCCTGTGAATTCTGGAGGGGCTAACCGCAGAAATTGGTTAACCCTGGAACCTAAAGAATCCCCTTGCTCGCTAGAGGATGCAGGAGAAACACTTAATCTTTGGGCCTGGGAGGCCACTAGCCGGGTCAACATCTGAATAACTCTCATGAGGTCCCCATCATAAAATACCAGGACCGAAATTTGGGACTGAGGAAGGATCAGGAACATCAGCGGGAGGGATTTAAGCACTCTCCGCTAGAGTAGGAACAAGAATAGTATGGCCTGGAGTGGAGGAGTCGGGCTGCTTTGTTGCCGGGGAATCACTCACACCCGCACCACCAGCTGGAGAATTTGTGGCCACTCCTGGGGTGGCATTGGCCTCTGGGCCGAGTCGAGCTCTCTTCTTGGGTGCCATTTACTGAAAATTAGGACAATGCAGGAGTTAGATAAAGATGTCCTCACCATCCAATTCATCGCACCATACAGAGTAACAATGAAAGGGTATTTTCCTAAATGTCCATGCAGCCCCCTAATTATAGATGTGGTCGAAAACACAGAGATAAGAAGGGCTCTACTAGACACGGCTCCGAGACATCCTAGGACACTTTTAAAACCTGAGGCTCTGATAACAAGTTTGTCATGCCCCAAAACCAAGGGACGAGACCGGCGCCTAACCGGATGATCCCGGTCAAGTAGACCTGGACTGCCTTTCCTACCCAACGCATTACCCCGTGTTAATAATATACAAATTTATAAATAAGATAGCAAATAGAGTGAAAGTACGGATTTACAACATAATTCAATTTTCCTCTTTTAAATCTTCAACATTTGATAATCCCAAAATATACAAACTAAGCACAACATTTCCGACATGGAACCACGATTACGAATAATTACAACTACTACCCAAAATATATACAACCCACACAGTGTCTATGGAGCCTCTAAGAGTACTAGGAGTTTAAATAGACTTGCTGGTAACAAGGCCCCCGCTATACCTTTTTACAACATAAGCAAAAGAGAATGATATAGACTACACACGGCCCCGAGAGGAAGTGGGGCGCACCGGATCTGCTGAAGGTGTTAAGGGTAAACATCACTATCGGCGGACCGAGCTACCTGCTATGGAACCACCTACATCCATATAAAATATGTAGCGCCCCTGGTAAAAGGGAGGTTAATACCATTGAATAGTAGTATCATGTATAGACAAACTTTACTCTATGTAAAATAAAGCAATACACATATAAGAGGAAGTTAAATAAACCCAAACAAATATTTCATAGGGATACAGAGAATCACAGATGAGGTTTTCACATTTTCTTATTTCAATTGTTCCCTTGTTGTGGCGTGCAACCCGATCCCACCTTACAATCATATTCCACCCTTATTTCTTCTATTGCGCTGTGCAACTCGATCCCATCTCACAATCACATTAAACCCTTATTACTTTTGTTGGGGGCAACACGATCCCAACTTACCATTTTTTTTGCAGCGTGCAACCTTATCCCACCTTACAATTCTGTTGCGGCGTGCAACCTGATCCCACCTTACAATTCTATTTCGGCGTGCAAACCGATCCCACCTTATAGTTATGTTGCAGCGTGCAACCCGATCCCACTTTACAATTCTGTTGCGGCGTGCAACCCGATCCCACCTTACAATCATATTTTACAGCCACAATAACCAACAATTATATCGCAGGGATTTTCATCATCAATAAAATAAGTTCACATCAACCAACAACTATATGAAGTCAAGGCACAATATTCCTTACCAAACAGTAATTTCATGTATGGGGTTTCCATCACTATTTAACTCAATTAAATCAATCCCCAGATTCTTTCATCATTTGCCACACTTGGCCCTTAGCAATTAGATGCGTTCCCACATTAGGGTATGTTAACATTCTTTCATTTAATAGCACATATTTCCATATCGACATATTTGAACATTTGACGAACCTTACACATGATAGGAATAGCACAAGGAATCACCCTTCATAATCTCAATTAGCATGGTAATCGACTTAAGAAGATCAGAGAATAAACATGTACACCTCGACACAGCAGGACAATCAATTCACATATGCTCAAGCAAGAATTTCATACCGTGTGCTCTGACACCAACAAGGTAACTCTACAAATATTAAAGTTAGCCATACATACCTTGAATCGGAATTTCCTTTTAATTTCCTACCACAATTCACCGGACCTTCTAGAACCTTCAATCTAGTTCACAATGTGGCATAATCGAACTTTGAATTAGGAATAATGATCATGTCTTGAACTCACTTGAGCATTCTATCAAACACTAGGTGTTCCTTTAGATTAAATGGCCTCTTTTTAGTGAAATATTACTCTAACCTATTTCCTTTTACTAGATTATGACTAGTTGGTTACATGCATGCAAGACTCCTACCTCCATCTTCATGAACTCACCTAACCATGTTTCATTACAAAAACTGAAAATTAAGGTTGATGGAGTAGAATCTTACCTCTTGTAGTGAAGAAAATGGTGCCCTACTTCATCAATCCTAGGCCATAGTAGTGATGGAGGAACAAATTTAATGAAGTTGGAACTCACTCTCTCTAGAACCCACTCTCTCCTCTCTCTAATTTATCATAAAATAAGCTTAAAATGAAAGGGATAAGTGTTTTAATGAACTGGGGGTCGGGTATAAAATAAGAATTTTAAAAGTCGCATTCCTGCTATGTGGTCCGCATTCCTGTCACATAAATGACCCTCAAATGGGCCAAAAAGAAAAGCAGATTGCCCAGGTATGCGACCATTATACGGTACGCATACCGGTTATGCGATCACATAACTCCCTCCGCAAAAATCAAGGTGCAAGAATGCGACAACAATGCGGCCCGCATTCGCGAAATGCGATCGCATTCTAGGCCGCATAGTTGTCCTCAAAATGGACAGCAAAATGTCCAAGTATGAGACAACTATGCGGTCCGCATACCTGATCTGCGATCGCATAGTGGACCGCAGACCTGCGCAAATCTGGAAAATTATATCTTTTAAGTCTCGGGGTACTTTTTACTAAAAAGGGTCTGTTTTAATAATTTCTATAGTTATAACAACACGGGGACCTATTTGGGCATTATTTTTATCCATGAAATTTTACGGGTCTTTACAGAGACCGAGCGGGAGATACATGGGAGATATCCTCACTTATTCGAGACTCCAGGTATGTTGCTAGACCCGTTCGAGGACGAACGTTTGTTTAAGAGGGGGAGGATGTAACGACCCGGCCGATCGTTTCGTGAGACTAGCCCTGTTTCTCCCATTTCTGCTTTATCATATATTTCTTAGCTTTTTTATGTTGTGTTGGGACGGTTGGTTTGGGTTCGGCGTGGTCGTGGTGAGAACAGATGCACTTAGCCTCTCAAAGTAGCTTAATAGTTGAAAAGTCAAACTCGGAGTTGACATATTGGTAAACAACCTCGAAATACGGATTTTATGGCTCGTATTGCTTCATTAGGTGATTTGGGACTTAGGAGTGTGTTCGGAATAAAGTATTGATGTCCGATATAGAATTAGGATTGAATTGGCGAAATTTAGTTTTTTGCGATTTTCGGTCGGTAGTGGAAAATATGCTATAAGGGTCGGAATGGAATTCTGACAGTTGGATCAGGTTCGTAATGTCATTTTGGATATGTGTGCAAAGTTTCAAGTCAATCGGATGTGTTTTGGTTGGTTTCGGCATCATTGGCGAAATTTAGAAGTTTTAAAGTTCATAGATATGTAATTGTGGTGTTTTTGTGTTGTTTATGGTGTTTCTAAGGCTCGACTAAGTTTGAATGATGCTATGGGGAGTGTTGGTATGTTTGGTTGGGGCTCCGAGGGGCTCGGGGTTGATTTCGGATGGTTAGCGGAGGTTCGGACTTAGGAATTTATAGCATATAGCTGCTGGTATGAATCTTATGGTGTGGCTGCACCTGCGGATGGGGAGCCGCAGGTGCGAAGGTCCTTGCGCAGGTGCGAAAAGAGACTAGACAGGAGGAATCCGCAGGTGCGAAGCATGGGCCGAACCTCCGAAGCCGTAGGTGCGGAAAAGGGATCGCAGGTGCGAGAATTGGACTGTTAGTGGGATTTTGCAGGTGCGCACTTGGTACCACAGGTGCTGGTATGCAAGTGCGAGGAATTGTCCGCAGGTGCAGATTAACTGGGCAGAACAGTATAAAAAGTGCCTCTGCAAATATTTTGGCATTTCCTCCATTGTTGCATGTCGGTTGAGCTTGTTTGAGAGCAAATTGAATGGGGGATTCGAAGGTCTTCAGTGGAGGTAAGTTCCCGGATTATAAAAACTCATTTATATGCTATTTTGTACGGATTAGGCTTGTAATTTGAAGAATTAAAGTGGAAAAAGTTGGGAAAAATAGGGAGGAAATTTGGAACTTCTTTTGGTTATTTGAATGGGCAACTTTGGTCCGATTGTGTAGTTTTTGGTATGCATAGAATCGAGGGAGGATGAGGATTCTAGTGATGTAAATTTTATTGAATTTCGAGATGTGGGCTCGGGGCTCGATTTGGCCGAATTTCGAGAATTATGTTAAACTTTATATCTTTCGATTGGGTTTTTTTCCGTTAGCGTATATTGATGATGTTAATTTGATTTTGGATAGATTCAGAGCATTTGGGAGCCAATTGGAGGGGCAAGCGCATTGTGAAGTAGCTTTTGGGCTATTTCGAGGTAAGTAACAATTGTAACTCTAAACCTGAGGGTATGACACCCCGTTATTTAATATTGTGTCGATAAATGAGGTGACACACATGCTAGGTGACGAGCGTAGGGGCGTGCACCGATAGGGATTGTGACTTGGTCTGTCCCGTAGCAACTATTAAGCCGCGTATTCGAGTTGAAACCTTACGACATCTTGTCTTTCAGAAGTTTATACTTATTTATGGGCTAAGAGCCATGTTGGGGGCCTTGTGCTGACCTGTTTAGACCCTCGGGGGGTACTTTTACACTATTCTACCACTATCATGTAAGAACAATTGTGAACTCAGTCATGTTTCATACTTGTTGTCATTGTCACCGTTATCACATTGCTTTGAAAACTCCAAAAATTATTTTGGGTTGAGTCCCATAAGTTAAGATAAATTTCCCGAGTGGCTTGTGAGGGTGGCTGAGTCAGGCCGAGAGCCGAGTATGTGAGGATACCAATGGATCAGGATGCACGTCGCAGCAGTATATATGTGTTAGGCCAAGTGCCGAGTATGTGAGGGTAGTTATGGGATGGGCTGCACGCCGCAGCAATATATATGTTATCTATTATATGTGGGTCGGGTTGCACGCTGCAGCAATAATATATTATATATGGATCGGGCTGCACACCGCAGCAATATATATTGGATCGGGCTGCATGCCGCAGCAATATATATTGGATCGGGCTGCACGCCACAGCAGATATAGGGCTTGGACTGAAGGAGCCCCTCCAGGAGTCTGTACACCCCCGGTGAGCACAGTCGACTATTATATGGATCGGGCTGCACGCCGCAACGTATGTTATATAAGGATCGGGTTGCACACCGCAGCAGTATATATATATATATATATATATATATATATATATATATATATATATATATATATATATATATATGGTACTTGATAGTGGAGCAGGCTGCTCGCCGCAGCAGTTGTGTGTGTTCATGGTACTTGATAGTGGAGTCACTTGTGACTGAGAGGCTTGCCCGAGAGGCTTTATTGTGAGTGATATTGTGCCCGAGGGACTTATATTTTATGAGAATGTGGTTTACACTCTTCTTTACACTGAGCCTCTGATAAAAAATGTTAGATAAATGTTTTTATACGAGATTTTTAAATGGAAATCGGAGTTTTATGAAATATTCGGAATGGTAGAATACCTGCCTTGATTTATTCATTTCCACTATTATTCATTATATGGATTTTCATGATTTAAATGCTCGTCACTACACTCAAGTTTTGAGTTACATTGATTACTTACTGAGTTGGCGTACTCACGTTACTCCCTGCACCTCTGTGTGCAGATCCAAGTACCGGACCATCTCACTAGTTAATTTTCGGACGAGCTTGGAGTTTTTCGAGGATTGAGGTAGCTGCTCAGCGTCCCCAGGTCACCTCCTTTCCTTTCCTCAGATCATAGTTTCTTTTGGTCTTTTGTACCTTAGACTTTTGTTGCAGCAAGTCACTATGTTGTACATTATAATTTCAGTCTTAGATGCTCATGACAGTTGACTCCAGGTTTTGGGGAAATGCGTATTTTGTTTCATCTCATTCTGCTATTTTAAAATCTTCTAAATTTGGGAAATTATGATATATATATATATATATATATTGATAGTCTGAAATGGTTGGCTAGCCCAATTCCATGATAGGCGCCATCACGGCCGATTTAGGAATTTGGAGTCGTGACAAGACGACCGAGATTTGTTCAAATATTAAGTTCGTTACCACGAAACTACACGTGTCGGTGTAGGGACACATCGAGATTTCTGGGATAAAGTCCCCCATTGAGAGGTAAAATGATCATTACTTAAAGTAGTGAGGTTAAGTAGACTCGTACAGCACAATGGGAAACCGCCCAGACAAGTATGGTCAAATACATGTTGCAAGGTCGATCACCTAGTAGTTATTTATTATGTCGGTGTTGGTAGTAAAGATAAAGAAGACTTTATTATTTTTAGACCTAAGGAGCCGAAAGTGATTTCGATGACTAATTGAAAGTGGAATGGTTTTGTATGATTTTATTAAAAATCTTGAATTGATATATATGTTCTTAAAATTTATATCATGGTTTATACTTCACTTGTCTTTTCATTTGAAATGATAAAGAGCATGATTTATATAATTGTTTATTAGTTTATATCAAATATTGGTTGCATAGTTTTTGTAAAATCTTCTCTCAGGAACATGATTTTGAGAGAGTCTAAGCCACTTATTGAGTACCGTGGTGGTGTACTCAGACCTTAGAGGCCCCTCTTCAGGGCTCCACTTACTTTGCATGTTTCAGGATGAGGGGTATGATACGTGGCATGCGGACATGACTAGGATGACTCGCTGCCTGAGGTATATGGTGTGGCACCACTCCTATTTCATGGTAGCTATTATGTTATTTTCTTAATTTATGTTAGTTGGGAGTTAGCCCAAGTGTTTAGTTATACTCTTTGGTATAGAGGCTACATATATATATATATATATATATATATATTTCAAAGAGCTTCTGCAGTTATGGTTTGGCTGCATCATATGGATTGGTTCTCTCATATCAGATAGTGTGTCGGGTGCTTGTCACGAGGATTTGGGTCGTGACACTAGACTCCTCAAATCCCAATTCCACGCTACTCACTGCACCCATCATGTCATTACACGAAAGTACACGAATTTCATCATAACACCAGAACCTCTAGTAGAATAAATACTTACTCGACTACAGATCTCCTTCACTTATCTCATTTAAAGAGAAAATCGCAACATATGACCGATATCCCATAATCACAAATGACACAACCCTCAAGTCGTAGTCGAAACTGTCATAACCTCTTTAGGACCCATTTTCACATAATCGAGCCATCAAACTGAGTCTTCTAAATCAACCAAAAAAAGGTAGACGGCCAAAACGACAAGTATAGCTACGAACACATGTATTGCCTTAACGCACTGAAGGAACCGATGGTTTCCCTTAACATGCTGATCCTAGCCACTACTAAACTGATCTAGTTTCTTCAAATTTCTCTTGGCTTGGTTTTAAAACAATATGTATCTTTCTAGTACACAATGGATTTTGATCAACACTCATCTCGAGTGACCCCAAATCATAAGACCGCATTGTGTCGACACCTATAAGCCATTTTATACCCTCTCATGCATCTAATACACCTCCAACTAATACGCTCGTTCCGATGAGACCTTTTGTGGATTCGAAACTATTTCTTACATTTATCTAACATAACACCACATACGCGGTGGTAACATAGAGATACTTCAAGTCTCTATCACAATATGTTGCAATACTCAATCCTTAGCTACAAAACGAACCCAAAAATCCTTAGGCACCACAGTTAAACCTTGAACCCATTAGAACCAGTGTTGAGATTCACCAACTCTAAGCTATTCCCGAATATGTAGCCAAAAAACCAGTAATGAATCATTTCCCTAGCACAACATTCAAAAAGAAGTACAAAATCTGAGTTATTTCATAATCTTCAAATTAATCGATAAAGTAGAATGTAGAACACATCCATCATATTATTTGCTCAAATTACTCTTAGTGTCATCTTCCTGAATCATAACTAATCCACTAGTGTACCGAAATTAAAAACTGCTAAGACACATGACTCAATCATCGACAATATGCTCCCCCGTTTGGCGTTAAACCATAATCATGTAGCCCAAGGACCCATAATGACTTCTCCTCCTTTGTTACCCCGATCTCGCTTTGTTACTAAGCTAACTTCCTCATAATCTCATGTTTCCATAAACATAACACAACCCGAGTTATCATCTCCAAATGCACACTCGAACTCATGACAGTCGCACCATCTTCATCAAACGATCTAAGCTTGTGTCGTAGTACATGCATCTCATTGGGTAGAAGGTAGAAATCTTCATAGGAGCTTCATCAGAAATCATGTAGTGCCTAACCTTCTCACAAAATATATAGCCCACCTATGTAACCTCGTATCGACATCCTCTAATGACATTACCATAGTTACACCCATTATGAAATAAGTTAATTCTTATGTGTCCACACTTATCGGCCAGCCGAAAGAATCCGTTCTTCCATCAACGACAACTTAAAGTCCAACAATACATTAAAAGTTCGAGACTATATTGCATCCCTAAATGAAAATCAAGAACTCACATTCCTCTACATTCCAAGCAAGCTCTTTTCGTCCCATTAAAACTGTATGGAAGCCACCCCAAGGATCACCTCCCTCGAACTATCAACATTGGAAAAACCGATTCGACCCTAAAGTCGCAACAGACTATCACTTCTGATAACTGCTTCTTAGGCACCGCTTCGCAACACCGTATCCCCAAAGGCAAACAAATGAAGACCATCATAACAACGATCCTTAATATTCCCAAAGGAGGATGTCGACACCACAACACAAATAAGAATTCCACCAAGTTCAGAGATATTAAATCTCTCCACTCCATCATCCAAAGCCTGAACATGCATAGCCCAATTGCTTCTCATGCGCTGGAATTAAATATCGACTATTTCAATCACGGATCAAATAATCCTCCTCTTGAAGCATTTACGGCTGCATCCCATAAGTAAACCCCCTACTATTAACACGAACACTGCAAGAGAAAAATGCGAGAAAAATCACAATACACCATGTATAACCTTGAACTCGTGGGCAACACCAACATTGGACTAAAATGGATGAACACCCTTCCACAACGCAATGATAGTAGTTTGGACCCATAATGCAGGGAATAATATCCTGCACCACACCTGTAGCAATGCCACAACTCCTCGATTCCCAATTGATAGCAAGTGCACAACATCGCGTTCAAATGAGTAGGGAGGAATTGAAGACATAAGCTTCAAGAGAAATCTAGTCACACGATAAGAAATCAAGAAAGGGAAATTCTCCTAATAGCCTTGTAGCCTCTCGAAGATAAGCACAGACATCTCCGTACCGATCCGCATGACTCTACTAGGTTTGCTCATGACTCATGAGACCTAAATGAACCTAGTGCTCTGATACCAAGCTATCACGATCGAAATCCCATAATAGGCTATGATGGCATCCAGTGATGTTGTTAAGCAAGCCAACACATATACCTCCAACTTAATTATCCATTTTAACTTTTTAAATAATGAATTTCACTAAAAAAAATTGAATTGAATCTAGAACTCATAGAAACATACGTTATTATTTACAAAATTAGCGAGTTTGAACATAACATAAAACGAAGTTATAATAATATTAGGTACAACTGTGAACATCCATTAGAAACTCCAAAACCCCGGTGTCATGAGTACATGAGCATTCTACTTGAATATGCAATATTACTACAACAACTGTCTAGAATAGAAAATAGATGGAAAATAATAAGAATAGGACGGCGACCCCGTCTACTGCGGATGATAACATAGAGGGCAGATCACCACAAAGTCTCCTCAGCAACCGTTTCTATGCACCCAGAGGAACACCAAATGAACCTTTCTTAGTACCTGCACAAATAATGCAGAAGTATAATTTTAGTTCGTAAATCAACGCGTATCTAGTAAGTATCTAGCCCAACCTCAAATAAGTAGTACGAAGGGTCGACATCGGCACTTACTAGTAGTAAACTAATCAAGTACAATGAAAATACATAGATATGAAGCTTAGTAAGTGAAAACAACAAAACAGATGTATGTGTGTATATCACGAATCTCAATAGAAGAGAAAATACTAAGTCCTCAAAAAAAATGGACACTACCTCGAATGGGGTACATGAGAATTATATCAAATAAAATATCCCATCTCAAGTCAGAAAGACTCCTAGGGAAGCAAACTCTTTATCGAATATTACGCATGATTCTACTGACGCGAACAACCCGATCCTATAAAAGTGGTGGTACTTCAACGACCTGGCCAATCTTGTTGAGTATTTTAGCCCTAATCCCCTATTTATTACCCCCTCTATGTTACATTGTGGTTATGAGACTTGTTGGGGTGTTTGGTTTTGGTTTCTAGTGAATTTGGAGTGGAATGGGACATATAGTCCCTAAGTTGGAGCTTTAAGTTGAAAGAGTTGACCGTAGTTTGACTTTTGTGTACATGACTCCGGAATGAAGTTTTGACGATTCCAATATCTCTACATGGTGATTTTACACTTAGGAGCATGTAAGGATATTGATTTGGATGTCCGTAGATCAATTCAGCATGAATTGACGAAAACTAGAAATTTGAAGGTTTGGAAGGTTAGAAAGTTTGACCGGGAGTTGACTTTATTGGTATCAGAGGAGAATCAAATTTCTTAAGTTAGAATAGGTACATAATTTCATTATGACTTGTATGCAAAGTTTGAAGTCAATCGGAGTTATTTTGGTATGAATCGGCATTAGTTTTTGAAATTCGGAAGTTCATAGTTTCATAGGCTTGAATTGGGTTGTGATTCATAGAATTGATGTTGTTTGATGTGATTTTAGGCTTCGAGTAGGTACATTACGTGTATCACAACTTGTTGGTATATTCCGATGGGGTTTCGGGAGCCCCGGGTGCGATTCAGAATGAATGCGGATCAAGATTGGACTTGACCGTGTTGCGGAAGCATCAGCCTTTCTGGTGTAATCGCACCTACGGAGGGATTGACCACAGGTGCAGACTCTCAGGTGCGAGTGGTGAAGCACAGAAGCAGAGTGGGAAGCCCAAGTCTAAACTCGCGGGAGTGAACACTTGGTCGCAGGTGTGCCTCCGAAGGCGCGAACTTACCTTCGTAAAAGTGGAATTTGGAGGGGGCATTAGGAAGGATCGCATGTTCGGTCGTTTACTCTGCAGAATCAAGCCCGCTGGTGCAAGCCATTGTTCGCAGAAGCAAAACTTCAAAATTTAAGTGTGAACCGCACCTGCAATGGATTTTCCACATGTGTAGCATCGTAGATGCGAATGAGTTACCTCAAGTGTGGAATCACTGGGCAGAAAAGTCCTAAGTTTGGGGTATAAAGAGCTCAGTTTGTGGAGCTTTGTTTGGAGATTTTCAAGGAAAACATTGGTTTAAGAAACCCCAACTCGATTTTGGTTAAAATACACGAATCTATTGTTAATTTCATCATTTAATTAGTGATTTGACTTGGAGAGTTGAGGAAAAATTTTGAAAACTTCTTAGGCTAAAATTTGGGGATTTGAAAGGCGATTTGATGTCGGGTCTGAATAATTCTTGTATGGTTAGACTCATTATCGAATGGGTGTTCGGGTTTTTTAATTTTGGTTGGATTCTGAGACACGGTCCTGGTTGACTTTTTAAGTTCATTTTTTTATTCTTTGCACATTATTTTATTGTTCAAAATAGTTTCCTATAGTTTATATTTATGGTATGAAGTTGTTTTGGCTAGTTTCGAGATGTTGGGAGTTAGATAATTGAGGGAAAAGCTTACTAGTTGATTGAGTTTGCGTGTTTTAAGGTAAGTGTCTTGCCTAAATTTGTGTGGGATAATTATCCCTTAGGATTGGTGTTGTTTTATGATAATTGTGGAAGACGTGTACGTAAGATAACGAGTGAGTACACGGGCTAAATTTGGAAATTTACCGGTTTTAGCTATGTAGATTTCTTTCATGCCTTTATTGAGTTATCTTATCATGTTATATTCATCATCATTAGTCTATTTTCACATGCTCTACTTGTCTTATCTCTTACTTGTTGATTTCTCTACATGTTTAGTCGAAGTTTTTGCTTCCTTTATTCCATATTCATTATTTATCCGTTGACTTCTTTACTTGAAGTTGGTATTCTTAAAATATCTTGTTGTTGAAATTGGTATTGAGTTATAAGGGCTGTGATTCACATTGAGGCAAATTATTAAGTTGTAAAATGCTATTCTCGTTGATTTATTCACTTCCGATTATTATTGTTGATACTTTTGTGCATAGCGTGGTTGAGCGATGGGCTACTTGTTGTGAGAATACTATTGTTGTTGGCTTCTTGGGAAGTTATGATATTGGGAACTTGAGGTGTGATTTGTGATACGTTGTGATATTGATATGCATGCGGTGGTATAAGGTTTTGGGGTTGAAACGCATGTGGTGAGATAAGGTGGACTTGATACGCGTGTTTCTAGTAGGGGAACTACTTGAAGCCACGCGGTATGATAAGGTGAGCTCAAACATGGGAAGCTATTTCGGGAAAATGATGTTCAAAACTAAATGCAAGGCTCCCGTGGTGATATAAGGAATGATTCTGAATTTATTTTTGATTAAGACTACGAGGTGGTACCTCAGTAGTGACTCTTTTGATACTTTCTATTTATTCATTTGTGTTTTGTTGTTTTGTTTTGTGTCATAGTATCCCTTGTTTTCTTCTGTTGTGCATTATTTGCCTTAGTCCATTGTAGCTTTTCTCGATGTATTTCTTTAATTGTCTCATTTCTATTGTTATCATTATTTCGCTATTATACACTTGTTCAGTTTCTTATTTATTCCAGTAGTGCCTTGACCTGACCTCGTCACTACTCTACCGAGGATAGGCTTGGCACATATTAGGTAGCGTTATGGTGTACTCATGCTATGCTTCTGCACATATTTTTGTGCAGATCCAGGTACCTCGGACCAGTCTAGGCACTAGCGAGAGCTCTGCTTCAGAGACTTCAAGGTATACCTGTTGGCGTCCGCAGGCCTCGGAGTTCCCCTCTACCTATATTATTTTATTTCCTTATCATTTTATTGACACTGATGTATAGAGATATTTAGTACCACTTCATAGAGCTTCTCACTACTACTCACGGGGTTTTGGTAAATTATATATGCTGAGTTGCAAGTTTTCATTATATTAATTGTTGAGTTTTGAGAATTTTATTATTATTTTTGTTAATATTGCATGTATGTTAGGCATACCTAGTCATAGAGATTAGGTTCCATCACGAGATACTACGGAGGAAATTAGGGTCGTGACAAGTTGAGCGTGTTTGACACTTTAGCTCAAGCGGGGTTGATTCCACTTACTCCTGCCACATCCCAGGCGGGGAGAAGAGCACAGACTCCTGCAGCCCGCACCAGAGTAGCGGGTCCAGGTTGACAGGTCCCAGAGGTCATACTAGTGCAGCCGGTTGTTCTAGTTCAGCCCGAGGTTAGGGTAGCAGTTTCTAAGGAGGATCAGGTCAGGAGAGGTACAAGAAGTGCCACCTTCCTACTTTCAGCGCCTTAGCTTCAGAGGATGCACATGGTTTTCTTGAGGAGTACCACCATATCCTCTGTACTATATGTATTGTGGATTCAAGTGGGGTTGCTTTAACTACGCTCCAGCTTAAGGGAGAGGCTTATTAGTGGTGGCGAGCATATGAGTTGGGTAGCACTACTGAGGCAGCTTCACTCACCTGGGCTCATTACTCAGAGATATCCATGAGGGAGTTTGTTCCCTAGTGACTTCATGATGCACGACGCATAGAGTTTGAGAAGTTCCACCAAGGTACTATGACCGTATTAGAGTATCTTATCAAGCTCAGCGAGTTTTCCCAACATGCACCAGCTTTAGTCTCCACATCTAGAGAGCGAGTTCGTCGATTTATCAAGTGGCTCAACCACAGTATTAGATTTAGCATGGCTCGAGAGTTGGAGGTTGATACACCAAAGCAGCAGGTTGTGGATATTGCTCGAAGATTGGATGGGATGTGGGGCTGGGAGAGAGAGGAGAGGGAGGACAAGAGGCCTCGAGATTCTGGCACATATAGTGGTGCTCGTTCCCCACTTGCAGCCCGTCATGGTAGAGGTTATGTGAGTCGTCCTGTTCATTCAGCACTTCCAGCTTCTAGCAGTATTCCGGCTACTCACAAGCTGCAGGTTGCTCATTAAGAACGACCAGTGTCTAGTGCACCTCCTATATGGGGTGCTTTCAGTGATCAGTCCAGTCGACCAAGCTCGAGTCAGTCTCAACATCCACATCCTCCGAGAGCTTGTTTTGAGTGTAGTGACACTCGTTATATGGTGAGGTACTACCCCATACTCAGGAGTAGTGCACCTATGTAGACTACTCTGGATCCACATATTCCACAGGGGCCCCAGACTTCTCTTGCCGTGGTTACCACACCAGTTTCCACTCGACCTGCTCGGCCAGCTAGAGGTGGAGGTCCGGCGGGTGAAGGTCGCTCTAGAGGGGGAGGCCAGATCAGATGTTATGATTTTTCTAGTAGGGCATAGGCGGTTGCATCCGACTTAGTCATCATAGGTATTGTTTCGGTTTGTCATAGAGATGCATCAGTCTTATTTGATACAGGCTCCACATATTTCTATCTATCATCTTACTTTGCTCCATATTTGGGTATATCCTGTGATTCCTTGAGTTCTCATGTCTATGTGTCCATGCCACTGGAGATTCCATTGGTGTTGATTGTGTGTATCGTTCGGGTTTAGTTGTCCTTGGTGGATTTGAGACTAGAGTTGACCTATTGTTGCTCAGTATGGTAGAATTTGATGTTATTTTGGGCATGGACTGGTTGTCGCCCTATCACGTTATTCTGGACTGTCACGCCAAGACGATGACGTTGGTTGTGCCAGCTTTGCCACGGTTGGAGTGGAGGGGAACTTTAGATTATGTCCCTAGCAAGGTGGTGTCCTTCCTTAAGGCACACTGTATGGTTGGGAAGGGATGTGATGCTGATCTAGCTTATGTAAGGATGTCAGTGTTGATACTCATACCATTGAGTCAGTTCCGATAGTGAGAGATTATCCAGATGTATTTCCGGCAGATCTTCTAGGCATGCCGCCCGATAGGGATATCGATTTTGGTATTGATTTATTGTCGGGCACTCAACCCATTTCTATTCCTCCATATCGTATGCCCCAGCAGAGCTGAAGGAGTTAAAGGAGCAATTGCAAGAGTTTCTTAATAAGGGCTTCATGCGGCCTAGTGTGTCACCTTGTGGTGCTTCAGTCTTGTTTGTAAAGAAGAAGGATGGTTCTATGCGCATGTGTATTGATTATCAAAAGTAGAATAAGGTTACAGTGAAGAACATGTATCTATTGCCACGCATTTATGACCTATTTGATCAGCTATAGGGTGCCATACTGTTCTCAAAGATTGATTTGTGATCCGGCTATCATCAGTTGAAGATTCGGTAGCCAGATATTTCGAACACTGCCTTCAAGACTTGGTATGGTCATTACGAGCTCTTTGTGATGTCATTTAGGTTGACAAATGCCCCAGCGGCATTCATGCACTTGATGAACAGTGTATTCCATCCGCGTCTGACGCATTTGTCAATGTGTTTATTAAAGACATCTTGGTGTACTCCCGGAGCCAGGAGGATCATGAGTTGAACCTGAGAACCATGCTCCAGACCTTGAGAGAAAAGAAGTTGTATGCAAATATCACGACCTAAATCAGAGGACCGCGACGAGTACTCGGTGCCTTACTCAACCGAGTAGCAATGTAATGTATCTTTCTTATCAAAGCATCACGGGTAAATAGGCCAGAAGGGCTGTCGTGATATAACCAGAATAAAACATAAAGGATTACTACTCATAGGACGACCCAACATGATATAGAACTTAAACATGTGACATATGGCCTATAAGGCTGACATGATCATTTGTACACTCAAAACATAAGCCGACAAGGCCATGCAAGTATTCAAAAACATGACATATGTCTACAAGACTCTAAGAGTACATAAACTTCATAAAGGTCGAGATAGGGCCCCTCCATACCAATCAATACATGTCCAAATCATACTGACCAAATAGGCAACTCCAGAGCAAGTGGAGTCCACCAACACCTTCCGCTAAAATGATAGCCAACTAGGAGGACTGCCAACAAGTCTATCGGGACCTGCACGCATGAAACGCAACGTCCCATGCAAAATGGACGTCAGTACAAATAAAGTACCGAGTATGTAAGGCATGAAAGAAGTATTTACATGAAAGAAACATGGAGTAAAGGCTTAATCCATAAGTCTGAATTGCTCCGTGAAAACATTTATAATGTCATGCATATGTGTATAAATATCATATCATGCATAGGTATATGCGTACATAACATCATCAAGCCTCTGAGGGCTTCCCATCATATCATCTCGACCTCTAAGGGAGAAATCATCAACGTATACCAGCTGATCAGGTGGTGGTGCATATATAACGCCATAATATTTCCCCATACCTCATATACATATAATATACGTGTATATAATACCATCTTGTAATGGGTCAATATACATGTATAAATGAATGCAATGCATAATGAATTAAGTCAATAGGATCTCTCTAAATGTCATAAAATCAATATGCCTTCGGCTAATATCATGAAATGAGATTTATCAACTTACGTACTTTTTGAGACCCATGAATAGAAGATATAATAACAGGACACATGGGGAATCAAGAACATATGCACTCCTAGTACTTCTAAGAATAGAGTCATTTGTGAAAGTTGTGTGTTTGCTCGTTTCGTTGTATCATATGAATCATGCCAAAAGGAAGGAAGGGATAGCCTTAACAATACCTTAACTACTTTGAGTCCTTCATACCTTCCAAGCAATTCTTCTAATATCTCAACTCAATTCTACCATAGCATAAGGAGATTCAAAATCCGTGTTGAGTAAAGGCTAAGTCCGCAACCTAAACTAGTAGCTCGTTTATGTAAATTTGGGAAGCATCTCCCCTGTAACAAGGGCCTCCTCCAGTACCATATATCAACAAAATCAACCAAGGAAATACAATAATAACAACATCAAAAACATCAACAATAGGGTACAAAATATCCCATTAACAAGTCATCAACATATCACGACGAGCGGAAAGTTCGAATTGAAATCCTTTAGCACCCTTCAACCCCGTTATCATTCATTCTTGAACTTAGTAATATATCCAGTATAATAACCAATACTTTTTAAAGTATTTCCAACCATTTATATTTCATGGAAACAACCTTTCGAAAATAGTCCATTAAAACAACAACATCTCAAACAATTTCAAGTCCCCTCTTGTAGTATTTTGCTCAAATAATGCAACCAACACACAAACAACTTCAAGAACATGTAGTTGGATGTTATACTCACCTTAAACAGTAGAAAAAATACGAAATTTCAGCCAATAACAGCCCACAACTAACCTCAATGACACCACAACACTATAGGTGTTGTATTCTCTTCTTGAATCAATTTTTGGTTTTCAAGTTGGTGTGTAAACACTTGTAATTTGCCTTGAAAATCTAATATAATATATATATATATATATATATATATATATATATATATATATATATATATATATATATATATATATGAAGGAGGGACTGATTAATACCTTAATCAACAAGAAGAATACGAAATCAGAGGTTACTTACCTTTGAAGAACCGTCCAAAACAGCCACAAAAGGAAAAAACTACAATCTAGCAAGAACCACGGGATTTTTAGCATTGGATTCATGTTTTTATCTTAGGTTTTCACCTAGAATAATGGAGGAAACCTTGGAGAGAATTTAGGAGGGTTTAGGAACTTTTTTGGACGAGAAAAATGAGTTTAAATGACTTATAATTGCCTTTAATACAAACTGGAGTTTTACACCGACTTTGTGGGTCCCATGGAAGATGCTGGTGCAGTCTCGCAAAAATGCGAATACCTCTACTCTGATGTCGTATTGATGAACGGTTAAATTATTTAGAAACAAGACTCATAGATCTTTAATTTGGTACTTAGAGCACCATGTAATTCCAAGAGTATTGGGAGAAAAGCTCATCTACATTTTACCTAATGTTTAGCACATTTATGAATGTAGCTTGTCATGATCATTGCCATCTTTTGTTTCACAACTCGCTTTACTTCAAAACGCAAAACACAATTATCCTAAGACTAAAATAATCTTAATATAACCTTCTTATCATGTTAAGAACCCTAGTATCACCCTAAAATTACATGTTATAACATGCCCAACTTGTCGACATTCGACAAAACTTATTTTCTTCAAGTCGTTTAGCTTCTAAGCCTTTCAAGCCTCTTCGTACTTTCAGTTCATGATCTTACTGATGTGTAACCTCCAAGGTAACATGATTAACTTACTTTATGTACTTTCAAATATAATCTCATTTCTGAGCTTACATCAATTGACTTATGACGTACTCTCACGTGCGAAAACATGGAGTGTAACATCATTCCCCCCTTTGGAACATTCGTCCTTGAATGTTGACTGATGCGCTTATCAGTTTCATAACCTATATCTCTTCGAATAATTTAATATTTTTCTTTCCATCTAGCCAAGTGTTCTGTGAATAAATCCATAGGCCAAGGCATTCCTCCCTCTAGGCCTCTTTCTCACACTACGGCTTGTGGTCGGAATTCTTTCAATCTCGTAATCATTTCTACCTTCTATCACGTAGTCTATACGACCTTGTCCTTGTATGTGCGCCCATGCAACTCTCATCTCTTTTCTCCTCCAGCTTATAGCGAATCTCTAGGCCTCATTTTGTGAACATAAACAGAACTATGACAAGTTGTCCCTCTGGAATCTATAGGTGTATTGAATTTCTTCGTTCGATTCTTTGTCGAACTTACAACTATCGATATATCTTGTTTCATAGACTCGATTATCTATGCTTGTAGCTTTACTACATCTAGATAGGTCATACTATACCATAACATTTACTTCAATTTATTATTATCGAGATCTGCTACACAAATCCAAGTTACTCTCTCGCTTCTTATCCTATATGTATAAATCTAAGTCCTTCAATGCTTCCTCATTAATGTTCATCTTAATAATGATTGCCTAAACTCATCTCATACTTTGTAAATTTTATCCATACATTGTTGATACACCTTAATGTTGATCTATAATCTACCACTGGTAACTTAAAACCTCTTACGTAATACTTTGTCATCAGGGCTCACGTCTCATTGAGGAACATATGAAGTTATTTGCCCGATCCACCTAGGGCCAATACTATACTTCAATAATCGTATTTTGTATAATGCCAATGTGATTCATCTTATGGGGGTAGTCTAATCCCGTGCAATTCATGAAATACACTTTCTTTAAATCATTACTCAATCAAAGGACTAAGTGTAATCCTCTTATCTATCACAATTACACCCTTATTCTACTACTATGGCAGCATTTCATCTCTTCTAATTGCTCCTAATATTAGACTCTTATTCAGGTTGTATTGAGCTTTCTAATACTTATAGAAACCATCCGCTCTCTTGTTTTGATGAATTTAATCTCGAGGACTTACCTATTCTCGTCACCTTTTCTTATCCTTACTCCTATGTACCTAAAAAATTGTTGCTCTACCATACTTTAGCTTGCGACCTACACATATCTATTTATACTACATGCAACCTTCCTTTAACTTGCTAGAACCTTAGATTTCCTCATGTTCCTTCTCAGTTGTCTTTAAATGAAAGCAATTACTTTTCCTAGTCATTCTACCACTTCTGCATGGATACTTGGCTTATCATAGTGTCCAAAATACTGGAACTCCCTGTAACTCGTATGATCTAAAATATCACTTTTGACTTCCCGTTCATTAGTCACGATAGGTTCCACTTTCTTATGGAATGCATACAATGTTCTAGTGAGACTACTATTACACGATCATTTCTTCTTGAAGTTAAGGTTGAAGCCTTCTCCCTTATTTCCTCAGCTATTCTTTCGTGGTAGTACTTAGGGGAGGTCGTCTGACTCTTGTAAAGCTGCAGCTTATTACATCATATACCCGACAGGATTTTTGATATTCGTTCTCGCCTATAATTATCCCTAGTTACTTACCTCTGCGCCCTTGTGATTGTAAAGTTGCTTCTGAACTGAAATATTTTACTGTCTTTCCAGTGGAACTCACTTTTATTTCCATAACACTTATATGGTACCTTTAACTATCCCAACCTCTATATGAATATTTCTCAAGGATTACGACGTCATATCTACGAGACTAAATTCACTATGTTGGGGTTCACTATGTTTATCTTGCATGATCTGTTGATTTATCTATTACCTCTTGTCTAGCCATAATTAGGCTCTTCCTGAATGAACTACAGACTACCCATTGGTCCATTATCATATATATATATATATATATATATATATTCTACGTAATATTTCTTGAGTTATATCCTCTATCTTAACTAACCCTCGCACTTGCTCTTTATGTATCAAGTGTTCATTTGAACTTATTCATCAATAACATCTAGTGTTGGAACCCTTACTGCCTCTCCCCATCATCGTGCTTGCATAATCTTCTGGAGTCGTATCATATCTGTAGGATCTGAATAAATTCAATGTCATTCCTTTCGCCTTTCTACCACATAATTCCTTTACTATTCCATACTTAAACCACATAACTCCGACTTAGTACCATATCACACCATCTTTACCCTTTAGGGGAGTACTAACATTTACTGGATGAAGATTTACCTATAAATATTTTACCTCTTCATCTTTGGCATCTTTTCACATCTTCACAAACTCTTACTCGCCTTGAGGTAACCCTTCTGTACCAGGGGGTAACTGAATTTCTTACGTATGAAGGTGGCACCTAGTGTAACTGGCACACTTCCCTTAAGCTTAACTCTTATCACAATGCTTGCTTTATGGAAGCGTCTTCTTGAATGGCCTTTAAAGGTTATTCTTTTATTGTCCATTCTATTATTGTCGGAACGCTATCTCTGAAATTCTCACCATACCGGCTATTATCAAATCCTCTAGTCCATAATTCATGTTCGATTTTATCTTGTTTACTAGACCATACTAATTTCTATTACTACATGGGGTCTAACTTAGCCTTCTGGTAATCACGTTGGAGTCACCAACTCATTTCTCAAAATGAGGATATGACCTTTGGCCTATACTCTTTTATTGTCTCGAGGCTTGTCACCTCTCTTTTTTTCCTTCACTTGAATACAGACTCTGTCATCGTGTCATATTTTAATTTACCATTATCACCAATTTATCACATCTTACTCATAATGGTTCATTTACTGTCTTCTTATTCTCCTGCTAATATTTGTGTCTATCACCTTATTCTAAAAACATCAACAAAACATTCTTTTGCTTTAGCTATCCTTGCTCTATCCACTGGCTCTTCGGATTGCCTAGCATTCTCTATTTACTAGGGGCGGGAGCCATACAAAGGTAAATACTTACCCCTTCTAGGATTCCAGTGCCGATCTTCTAAAAGTTTTTTGGACTATCTAATATTTCATATCTAAATGTACTATTCTAGAGTGCACCATCGAGGTGTCTCACAAGGAGAACTATTACCACATTTTCAATATCCTTTGGAAATGTCAGTTAATGCTAACAATCCATCCACCATTTTGGGTTACTCTAAACCCCAACTAGATCCTGATATCCCATCCTTCTCTTAAACAATATATGTTAGCTCCCATAAGGAATAACTAAGATGGGTGTGGCCAATTGTACATACCTCTGTTACTGTTGAAGGTAACTCATAATACTTATATTTCTCTGCTTGAATTGTAAAAACTGATAATCTTCACTAACTGGGTACCTCGTACTTCACCTTGATACTTTTACTTGTTGAAACATGTATCTACCTTCTCATTCTCTTGTTGTTTTTCAAACCATATGGGTGGATAGATATTCATGCCTTAGGGCTCCTTATCAAAAAGCTTACACGTCTTAGTACACACATAATCTACTAAAGACCTTACATTTACGCATCATAGTATGATGCAAAATTGAGCTCCTCTAACTCAACTCTTTCACAAGCATAATCAATCTCATACAAACTGTCTTTGTGGAAATAGGTATCATTGTATTGCGAATAAAGAAGAATTTAGGAGTTTGATTTCTTACAACTGAGGTTTACTACACGATCTAGAGAAACTAAAATGAGTGACAACCCTAAATTCCCTATAGCCTCCTCCTTATAAGTGTGGTGCAAAAAACACCCATAAACAAGACTCTACTAGACACGGCTTGTAGACTCCCCAGGACAGAACTGCCCTGATACCACTTTTTTCACAGCCCAAATTGGAGGGCCTCGATGGACACCTAGTGCCTTACTCAATCGAGTACCAATGTATGTATCTTTCTTATCACACCATCACGGGTAAATGGACAAAAATGATCGTCATGAGATAACAAGAATAAAGAATAAGGGAATACTAGACATAGGATGACCCAACATGATATATAAACTTATACATGTGAAATACGAGCCTATAAGGCTGACATGATCATTTGTACACTCAAACCATAGGCCGACAAATCCATACAAGTATCCAGATAAATGATATATGTCTAAAGTCCTCTAAGAGTACATAAATTCCATAAAGGATGGGACAAGGCCCCCACCATACCAATCAATACATGTCCAAATCACAATGACCAAATGGGAAACTCCGGAGCAAGTGGAGTCCTCCAACACCTTCCGCTAAGTTGATAGCCTACTAAGAGGACTGTCAACTTGTCTATCGGGATCGGCGGGCATGAAATGCAACGTCCCAGGCATAAGGGACATCGGTACAAATAAAGTACTGAGTATGTAAGGCATGAAAAGCAGTATATAAAAGACATGTAATAAATATAGAGTAAAGGACTGAACCTGTAAGTATGAATAGCTCCATGAATCATGAAACATTTATAATGTCATGCATACGCATATAAATGTCATATCATGGATAGGTATATGCGTACATAACATCATCAAGCCTCTGAGGGCATCCCATCATATCATCTCGACCTCTGCGAGCGAAATCATCAACATATACCAACTTATCAGGTGTTGGTGCATATATCTCCATAACCTTTTCCCATACCCCATATACATATCATATACGCGTATATAATGTCATATGGTCATGTGTCAATATACATGTATAAATGAATTCAATGCATAATGAAGTAAGTCAATAAAATCTATCTGAATGTCATAAAATCAATATGCCTTCGGTTAATATCATGAAATAAACTTCATCAACTTACATATTTTTTAAGACTCATAAACAGAAAATATAATAACTAGACACATGGGGAATCAAGAGCAAAGGCACCCCTAGTAAATTCTAAGAATAGAGTCATTTGTGGAAGTTGCGTGTTTGCTCGTTTCGTTGTATCATATGGATCATGCCAAAAAGAAAGACGGGATAGCCTTAACATATCTTCACTAATTTCAGTCGTTAATAACTTCCAAGAAATTATTCAAACAATTCAACTAAATCTAACATAGCATAAGGAGATTCAAAAATCAGTGTTAAGTAAATGCTAAGTCTGCAACCTAAACTAGTAGCTCATTTATGTAAATTTACGTAGCATCTCCCCTGTAACAAGACCCTCCTCCAATAACATATACCAACAAAAACAACCAGAGCAATATAATAAGAACAACATCAACAATATGGTACAAAATATTTCATTAACTAGTCATCAACATATCACGACGAGCGCCAAGCTCGGATTGAATCCCTTTAGCACCCTTCAACCCCATTATCATTAATTCTTGAAATTAGTAATAAACCAATACTTTTTAAAGGATTTTCAATCATTTATAGTTCATGGAAACAACCTTTCCAAAACAGCCCACTAAAACAATAACATCTCAAACTATTTTAAGTCTCCTCTTGTAGTATTTTGCTCAAATAATGCAACCAACACATAAATCACTTCAAGCACATGTAGTAGAATGTTATACTCACCTTAACCAGTATAAACAACACGAAATTTCAACCAAGAACATCCCACAACTGTGATGACCCAAAGGGTCATCTTATGATTGAAGAAAATATTCTAGGCTCATTAGCCTTAAAATGTTAATTTTAATCATCTCGATTTGCGTGTGCAGTCCGTGCGTGAATACAGAAAGCCTCTATGTGAAAATATAAGAAATAATAATTTTCAGAGTAAAAATTTTGATTTTTAGTTGGCTTTGGTCAACATTTTGAGTAAACGGATCCGGACCCGTGGTCCGGCAGTTCCGGGAGGTCCGCTGTAAAATATGGGACCGGGCGTATGCCCAAAAAATGAATTCCGAGGTCCCTATCTTTAGAAATGAATTTTTGAAAACAAAATTTATACTGAATATTAAAAGAAATAAAGAAATGAATTAATGTTTGGACTCGTTGGTATCGGGCTCGTATTTTGGTTCCAGAGCCCGGTGCAGGTTTGTTATAATATTTAAGTCCTATCTGTGAAATTTTGTGGAAATCGGAGTTCATTTGACGTGATTCGGACGTTCGGTTGAGAAAATAGTGAAGTTGAAGTGTTCTTGAGAAAAAAATGACTTTTTATGTTAAATTCGTAGTTTTAGGTGTTATTTTTGTGATTTAATCCATGAGCAAGTATGTATGATGTTTTTAGACTTGCACGCATGTTTGGTGTGGAGACCCGAGGGCTCGGGTGAGTTTTGGATAGGTTTCGGGATGTTTTAACTTAGGAAAAATCTGGTGTTTTAACTGTTACTGGTGCACTGATGCGTTCTTGTTCGCGATCGTGAAGCCTCACTCACGATCGCGAAGAGTAAAAAGGCCGGGGGTCATTTTTGTTCTACGAGAATACATAACACTGGTCGTTGTGAGCACGTGATTTTTTACCTATCGTATTCCTATAAATCTCACTAAATTAATTAGTTTTAGGAATTTTTTATTGAATTTTTAATATTTGCAAATTTATTTCTTTACATTATATATCCATAATCCGTCATTTAAATACATAAATAATTTGAAATGGCATGATTAAGCACGTAACCTTAGTTATCATTTAAATAAATCTAATTTTTTAATATAAAGTATGTTAATGTTAATGTCTTGATTTGATTATTTCTTTTTAACAAAATTGTGAAACTTACCCTTTAAGTGTTTAGAAGTTTTTAAATTATACCTTACCAATTAACCTTAATTAAACAAATTGAGTTTAGAATGGATTACTACATTTTTATTAGGTGTTAACATAATCAGAATTAATTAACTAGATGTAAAATAGGCAAAATTTGGACCTGGGCTAGAATTGCCCAGGCCCAAAATCCCTCTCATTACCCGCAATGACCCAGGCCCAAATACCCCACAAGCCACCTGACCCCTCCATTACCCAAACGACCCCCTTTAGAATAAGTAAACTAATCCCAATCGTTGATCTTCCCAGATCCAACGGCTGGGAACTAATTATTCATTTAATATATATATATATGTCCGAACTGAACCCCACCCCCCTCATTCCACCAAAGTTCAACCCCCACCCCTTCCGTCTCTATCCTCTCTCTGAAGCCTCCGCCGGCCTCCGTCGTGTCCCCACCCATCTCCGCGGACCAGAAATCGCCTGCCGGCAGCGGAGCTTCTCCAAACCAGCCCAAAATTTTACCAGGCGATCACCATCATCTCCTCTATCACCTCCCGTTGCTAGTTTCCCTAAAAACTCAATCAATTTGCGTCAAATTCAGATCTAAGAATCTGAAAACCCAAAAATTACTCCTCAGCGGATTTAGAGACACTCAATGGCTCAGACCTTCATGGGTCGGTTGCCCTTGACTAGGGCAATCAATTCATGAGGGTTTGATTCAATTTCAAACCCTACCGGGGTCCAGCCAAGGTCCGGCGACCTTCAACTTTTCCGGCCAAGTTTCCTTCAACTGGTACTTCCCCGTTTCTGATTTCTCTTCTGTAAAAAATCGTCATGAATATGTCATCGTTCTAAATCCATATTTGTTTGTTGTGTTTCACTGTTTTCCATATTTTTTGCATTGAATCGATCAAGTGTGAGTATTTCTGTCTCGTGTGTTGAATCCGCACAATAGTTTGATTATGTTTTCATTATTTGAATCTTGATTAATCAGTTTAGGAATTCTTGTGGTAAAAGATTCTGGATTTCATTTTTAAGACCGAATCTCATGTCAATCATTTCTTTTAGGTTGTTTCAGTAATTTCTTTTCTTTCTTTTTCTTTCTCTCTTTCTGTTTTCTTCATCTATCCTTGCTCATTGTTTGACTGTTACTATCCTTCTCTATATTGACTAAGAAGAATCTAAAATGACAATTTGTTTAATCTTGATTAGAGCAGTGTTATCATGTATTGCGATTTGAATTAGATGATTGAACTGAAACTAGATAATAACTAGAACAATGTTATCATGTTATTATGATTAGAACTGTGATCGAGTTTACCTGTCTAGATAATCATTCGGAATTGTTTTTTGCTGATTGAACTGAAACTTGATCTCCGCCTTTCATTGCTTTGATTGTTGATTCTGTTTAGTGTTAAGTCAATATCAATTTAGGATTCCTTCCTAATTGTGTCATGCATAAGAGCTATTAGCTCTTTTAGGATTATTACTAGTTAATGTGAACCACTGCAGGGCCATGAATTAAATTAGTTCAATCCTAAACTCAAGGCTGCCCTAATTAGTGATAACCTCCTAAAATAAACTTGTTTAACTAGTTTAACTTAGGTTGATAGTCTCTTAGACAATTAACTAAGTATTAAAAATCTGTTTAAGATAATTAATTTAGGTTTCATTAACTGAAAAAATCATTTAGCCTTAGTTAAGAAAAATGAGTTGACTAACCTTAATTAAGCCTAGTTAAATTGATCGATTAATTAATTTTAACCTAGGTTTAATAATTGGTTAAGCCTCTGATTTTAGGTAATCAAATTGGATTAACTTAACTAAATCAGTTAGTTTAAGTTATGGAATTAAATTGATTGACCTACCTTTTTTTAACTTAAACATAGATAATTAGTATGAAAACTATCTTTAGGCATTTAATCAATTAACCTTTAACTAGTTTGACTCAACCATAATTAAGAACAACTCATAGCTGACTAAAAAACATAACTAGGGTTAGGTAACTAGAGTTAAACAATAACCCAAGTGAGTTTAACCTTGATTACCCAACGGTAAATTCAGGGACTCCAAGGGGTACAACAGGTAATGTAGATTAGGAAATCAGATTTTTAAGGGTAGAAAGGTCTTTTCTAAGGCTGGAATGTTCTGGAAAGGAGCAGTTGTCCCAAAAGGATAGGGTGGACAGCTGTACATGTACCCTCTTCAGCCTAATGAATTAGGAATATACCAAAGGATATCTCATTCCCAAGTCTCCTATAAATAGACCCCCCTCTCTTTAGACATGGAGGATTTTTTGGATACTAAAAAAACACATTCTTTCAATTTCTCTTAGCTGCTAATACATTCTGAAAATACAGAAAGAATCAAAAGATTTTCTGATTCATAAACAAAAATTTCAAAAAAAAAAAAGTATTAGTAGAAAAAACAAAGAAGAAATCTGATTTCCCTAGGAATCATGTTCATAGATACATGGTCTAGTTCTCAGATTCTGCTACTTTTACTTTAGACTCTGATTTTGGGAAGTTTTAAGCATTCTTACTCAAGAATTCTGGATCAATTCTTGCTGGGCTACTGGGTTTTCTTTGGGTTTCTGTTTGCTGCTGCTGATTTCTCTTCCTTCTTGCTGTTATTGTACATACTTGACCTTTATTTGGTCAAGTCTCTTTGTTGTTTTTCTCTTTAAAGGTATGTATCAGTTCATCTCTTCTTAATGAAATTTTTGCACTAGAATCCTCATTTTCTGCACACTGTGTAAAACTGGTTGTTCTTGATGAATGAAGTTACTGTTTCTGTTTTGTTAGATGTGACTGTGTAGATGTTTATTGGCATGATAATGACTCTGTGAGTGTGATAGATAACGTCTTGATGTTAGTATTTCTCCTGTTGGTGCATGATTTTTTGCTTAAGATTATATGTATATAAATGTGATAAGTACTCATGGTCCTATATTAGGAAACAAGCTTCATTAAGGTGTTGAATCTGACCTTCTCTATGGTCAGATTCCATCAACAAGAATGCAGAAATATGCTTTCGATTTAGTCTCTTTGGTCAATAAAGAGATTCAATAAGCAAGTCTCTAGATAGTTTAGGATATTGGCATTAGGGTAGATGAATATGACTTCTTAATAGTCAAATTCACCCCTTAGTAGTGCACAAACATTAGTATAGTTGGTTGAAGTTTACCCTTTTAAAGGGTATAAAATATGTAATTAAGAAAGGCATTAGAGTGAGGAATCTGAACCTTTGATTGGTAAGATTCATCCTCCAAAATGCCTAAATGATCAAGCCTCTATATGGTTTGGAATTATGTTGAGTTAGCACTAGGTAGATGAATCTGACTTCCTAATAGTCAAATTCACCCCATTAATAGTGCATAAGAGTAGTTTAGCTTTGCTGAAAATTATCCTTCAAAGTATATAAGTGTGTAATGAGAAGGAGCTTTAGGAAAGTGAATCTGAAGTAACAAAATAGTCGGATTCACTCCTCAAAATGCCCATAGTAGTCAAAGTATTTGAATAAATGCTTGCTAAAATCTGTTGCATGACATAAAGATGACTGTTAAAGAGTCTAAGCGAAGTGATATCACTGGGTTTGAATCTAACCCTTTCTATGGTTAGATTCAGTCCATAAAAAGGCATGAACATATTTTGTTCTCCTATGGCATCACTAAGGTTGAATCTAACTTCCTTTTGTGGCTAGATTCATCTCACAAAATGCCCAAAGGTCTGTCGTTAATATTGTCCAAGTACTCAAACTTTGTACTTATAATTTTAGATTAGCATTGAAAAATGCAGGATTTAGTCTTTGAAGGACATGTTTGCTGTCTTGCACATGAGCATCGACTAGTTTTGTATTCCCTTCTTTATTTTTCCTATAAGTAAAAATCAGTATTACTATGGTTTAGGAATAATGTAATAGTAATAGCATATCTACATTCTTCTATATACATTTCACCTTTTTTTCAGTTGTAAATATGGACTGAACTATATAAAATTTATTATCAGCTGTATTTTTCTTAATTCTAAAATGTTTATTACTATAGTAGCTATGGTCCAAGACCTGCCAAGGTCACCCGAGCTAGACTCGTAAACATGGCCCAATTGAGCTTGATAGATTCTGAATTTAAGGCTATGGGGCCTGGAATGTTAGGCCCATTAACTGTGTTAAGCAATCTGTAACCAGTCCTTTTCTCTTCTGTTGTCAATTAGCATGAGAAGTGTTTTCATTCACGAAATCCCCTGTAAATTTCCCACTACCGAATACAAATGGGTTTTCAAATCGATTATCAAAAAGATATAATCTAAAATTCGGATCTTTTCTTAGATTGTCCGCTCTAAATAAAAGCAACCATGGCTTAATTCAATTTTTAAGGCTTGTTCTGTCACAAAATTTAAGACAAAATTCCATGTTGGATCCATGAGTTGTGTATAAATACTCTTGTTTAGTATATAGGATTAGATCAAATGGTAAAGAAATCTTGTACATGTAACCTTATACTCACAATTCAAAACTTGTCTTATTTCTTACCATATAGATGTGAGATGTGTTAGCATGATTGTTCTTAATTGTTTTTCGAATCATGTCCAAATGACCTAATTAGGATGGCCTAAAGTGATACAATTTGGGGCTTAAATGAGTCCATAGCCCAAAACATGTTATCTTTAGGCTATTGAACATCATTTTTAGGTAATCCTTAAGTAGAATGAACACCTTTACTTTGAAACTTAACAAAAATTGAGTATTACCTCAAATTACCTTAACCTACACCCGGGAGTGGCAACTCATGCCCCCGACCCTTAACCCTAAACAACTAATAAAATGCACGTAGCAATCACGGGTGCATTTCATGTGGCGTTTTTGCCACGTGCTAAAAAACAACAAGTGTACGCCATCGTAACTTGTCAAAGATAAATCCATAAACGTCCTAATTGATTTTTTTTAAACCAAAAATGCCCACTCAAATGGAAAGCATAAAGAATAAAGGAACATAGCCTCAAATAGGTACTATAAAATCGTCATGACCATAGTCTTGACCACGTAATCTACATTCGAGTGCGACAACTCATGTCCCCATCTTCAACTTCAAACTATAATAAAATCACACTTTGTAATTGCAGGTGCATTTCATGTGGCGTAGTTATAATGTGTCCAAGAACAAATAAGTGCACACCATCGTGACTTATTTCAAGATAAATCCATAAATATTGAAACCGGATAACAAGTGAAAAAGGTTAAAAGCACAATAAAGTTTAAAATACGTAAATAATCAGATAATTAGGCCAAATATTAATAGTTAAGCGACTTTGCTAGAACCACGGAATTCGGGAATGCCTAAAACCTTCTCCCGGGTTAATAGAATTCCTTACTCGGATTTTAGGTCACAGACAAAATTAAAATAGAGTCAAAATTTCCTCGGTTTGGGATTTTAAAACGAAACAGTGTCCCGGAGCATCGTCAAAAATCTGGGTGGCGACTCTGAAAACAATAATAAGCCCCATAACTGAATAATGTCACTTAAAGTGGAAAAACTCCCTTATTACCCCTTTCATTAGTTCGGGGGTAGTGGAAAAAGGTGTGACAGCTCTGGCGACTCTGCTGGGGATCGAACCTAGAATCTCCGGTTCATGGTTCAAGAATTCGAGCTTAGAATAAACTGTTTTATTTGGCTTTATTATCTGATTTTTACATGTTTAATCCTAAGGTGCTAAATGTCGCTTTTTACCGCTTCGATATTATCTGAACTGTATATAAATTGTGTCGAAACCCTTCTTCTCTCTGAGTCTTCTAAATCATCTGGGAAGTGTGCACTTCATGTGACTTCTTTTCTTTTAGAGTCATATCCAAATTTTAGAACGAGGTATGGACAAGTTGCAAAGCCAGTGAAGCTTCTGTATTCCCGGCACACTGCCCCGACCTCGGCTCGAGCTGTCCACTCGGGTAAGCCTGGTCTAGAACAAAACCCCAAGTTCAAACCTAGTATAACACAGCCTCATGCCGGATCCCTAGTAAGAACGCTTATCTGCATCATGTGCATTTGACTTAGGGGGTTCACAACAGTGATTGAGTCTGTCTAGGACAGGTGTACCCGAAATGAAAGACTACCCTGATGCATCTTACTTGTTACGTATGCATTTATTTATTTCAGCTTGTGTATTGACCAGCTAAACAAAAAAATGAATAGAAAAACCAAGAGTGATGTAGAATAGAGAATTCACCCTGTTTTGAAAATCCTCGTATTTATCCCGAAACTCTGCCAAAATTTCTGAAAAAATAAAACAAATGAGTGGGTGTATATTTTTAATCAGTCATGATTTTTCCGAACTACGCATTGTTTGATTCTCACGGGTGTGGGATACGTAGGCAACCCTCATCGGGTCCAAATCCATTTTTCAAAATCAAAAGGATATAACCCTAAATAAAAGTAGGTGACGCCATTATAGCCTGATCGCCCAAGTGGGGCGCCGGAAGGCCGTTTTTGTAAAAGTGGCCTCCTGTGTTTTGTCTTTAAATTTCGACCCAATTCGCAAGCACAGCCTTAAAAAGAAAAAATAAAAATTCCTACCCGAAGTATTAAAGGGTCGTATTCGCAAAGGTGGTCCATTTTTCTTTATTACAAAACCCTTTTCCAAAATGACACTTTTCAAAAAAATTTCTGTGGTTTTAATCAAAAACAAATGTGTTGGATGAATACAATTGAAAACATCCCCTTCAAGGCAGTCGAGGAAATCCCTATAGGACTCCATATGTGGTGGAGCAACTTGGGGGAAGCTAGTAGAAAGTTTGTTATGAAGGCTTTAGGGGGACTTACTGGTCTCCTAAAAATCAAGCCAAGGTTGGACATCGTCGAGGCTCTAGTACCGTTTTGGGATCCCGCCCACAACGTGTTCCACTTTTCAGAATTTGAATTGACACCCACGCTAGAGGAAATAACGGGGTATGCTGGTCTCAATGACAATCTTAGAATTCGGTACCCAGTGGCACTCAAGGCGGTGACTCCACATAAGTTTTTGGATCTGTTGAACATTAGTCGGGACGTCCAAGAGCCCCACCTGTCTAAAGGTTTCTGCACTTTCTATTTTCTTTACAGACGTTATGGAGATCCCCAGAGTTACGAGGCTAACAACACTGGTCTAACTCACAAAGATCAGGCTAAGCAGAGGGCTAGCTTTTGTGGTAGCATTCTTGGGCACCTTGATTTGCCCAAGAAGTGACGGATGCATAGACATCGGGCTTGTGGGCATAGCAGATTTCATGATGAAAAAGTCCAATGGCACACTTATACCGATGGTCTTAGACAAGATTTACCGTGCTCTGACAATTTTCCAATCTGGGGGAAAGTTCTTTGAGGGGTGCAGCCTGCTCCTACAAATCTGGCTGATCGAGCACCTCTGTCACCGCCCAGGCTACATGAACTACGGCTTAACCGGTTTGAGTTGCATCGAGGAACATGGTATAAAAGGCCACCAATTTCCTGAGGGAACGGAAGCGTGGCACTCATACTTGAGTTCACTGACTGCCGACCAAATCGAGTGGACGTTCGGGTGGCTCCCTCTCAGCGAGGTTATCAATATGTCTGTTGAGGTTTGCTATCTCATGGGCCTGCGAAGCATTCATCCATATGACCCACACCGGGTCTTACGCCAGTTGGGGAGACAACAATGTGTTCTCCATGACGAGGTGTTCCCCATGAAAAGGATCTAAGACAAAAAGCCATTGAGTTATGCCCAAGAGCTTCATTTCCTGAAGGCAGGGTCCGTCAAATCTGGAACGAGTGCAGGTTTTTAGAACCTCAAACTCGGGTGAGAGACTTATCCAAAGGGGAAGTGGAGCCCGCCTACACTTCTTGGTATGGCGTAAGAGGCAGGGAGAATCAAGAGTAAAAATGACCCGCAAAGAGACCCCGCGTACAACAATTCACCGAGCAAACTCAAGAGAATTGGGCTTGGTTAGAAAAGGAGAACAGCTACCGAGCCACCATAAGCAAGTTGGAGGCCCAGGTCAGGGAAATCAAGTTTGAAAACATTCTACATACCGCCACAATTGAAGGGGAGAAAAATAGATTAGCCCAAGAAAATGAAGTGCTCCGAGCCTAGATACAGAAATTAAAAACAGCTGCTGAGAACCCAGAGAGAAGCAGAACTGATGAAAGTCTTATCAACAGCCTGAGGCATAAGGTATGCAGCTGTGGGAATGATTTAGACCAAGCTGAAGAAGAACTGGCCGAAGTTCGGGCAAGATTAACAATAAGTGCAGAAGAAAGAACAGAGTTTGTCCAGAAACTAAAAAGGAAATACGACCAGGAAGTCGTAGGCTTGAAGGAAAAATTGGCCGCCCTCGAGAACGAAATGGGAAATCAGGCAAAAAGATTTAAGACGGAGAGGGAACAGTGCTATGCCATGATGGCTCAGTTAGAAAAAGAGTTGCAACAATGGCAAGAACAGAGTCACAAAGATGCCCAGACTTTAGAGGCGAGATCCTAGAAAATCGGGCGCCTGCTTCAAGAGAAGGGTATCATCAGGCGAAGGGTCCAAGAGATAGCTGACTACATCGTCACTAGATGCCAGGAATGCGAAGATATGACTCGGACCACTTTTTTCTCAGCGGTTATGATCTTCGCCCACAAGATAATGGACGACCTTTACCGCCTCCGACAAGACATAGCACGCAGGCCTATGGAAAGGCCGAATGATGCCCCACCGGCCCCTGGAACAACGAAAGCAGTAATGTATTTTTGATTTTTTTCGAGTCTGTATTTCACTTTTCTAGTCGTAGTCATGTCTTGAGTCCACAATAGTTTTTATAATTTTTAGAAAATATGTGTCGAGTCTGTTTTGTAAACTCTGTAATTCCAAAAGTGGGCTACAAGTTTTCTGTAATCAGAAGTGTTTTATTTAATGAATGAAATTTTTTAGAATGAAGCTTTTAGAAAAAATATGCATTTCTGTCCTTTGGGTTTCGCTAGCATGAACTACGTGATGATCTGATTCACGCAGCGCCGTGATACGTAGGCAATCCACATAGGATTCGATCATAACCATAAGAAAGGAAACTGAGCGAGGAATAAAAAAGCGGAAGCAATAACAAAGGAAGAGCAAGAATGATAAAAAGAAAAACAAACCGAGAGATAAAGTGGGGATGAAGTACACAACTGTTGCAAAAATATATAGAAAAGCATTTAAATTGATCAGGTGCATTGCATAACCCGTACGTGCGATTTCCTATGTGATAAATGTTTCAACCTAACATTTTGTTGGTTCAATCTTAAGGTATTTTTAGGTGGTTGGTCTTGCGGTAACCTTGCTTCCCATCCTTACTTCACTAGATCAAAAGGGAGCATAGAAATGACATCTGAAAGTCACTTTCCAATCGTCAACTCTGCCATGGAAGACCTAAATCCAGCCATCCCAACATCTGAGTCCGCAACAGCTGAAGAGAACAGGACTCTGCGTTGCCGCATGCTGGAAATGTGGGACGCATGGTCCAATGGTAGGGAACCATCCAGTACCATCCCGGGTTTCCCAGAGATAATCCCCAGGGCAGGAGAGAGGTCTAACATCCCCATAAGCTACCCAGCCACGCCATTTGGATATCCAACTATGTCGGCTCACTTTGTCGGAAGGCCTTCTAAGGTTCGCCCCCAGGCCTTGTTTTCTGGTGTGTCTTCCAACATTTTCACCGCACCACCAATCTCTGCCACCGCCCCACCAACTATCTCCGGGCCAAGTTTCTAGCCTCCACCATTCACATTCCAAACACCATTCGTCCATCAGGATACCACTCATGCTACTCCCAATGCATATACCCAACAAACTCAGCCAGAGTTCACTTTGGGACAGGATAAGAAAAGCTTCGAGCACAAAGAAATAGCTCGAAAAATGAAGAGTATTGAACAGAGCCTCAAAAATATACAGGGGCTGAGCGGGCAGAAAAGTGTCTCCTATGCGGACTTGTGCATCTTCCCGCACGTCCATTTGCCTCTCGGGTTCAAAACCCCCAAGTTCGAAAAATATGACGGACATGGGGACCCCATAGGCCATCTGAAAAGGTACTGCAACCAGCTCGGGGGAGCAGGTGGGAAGGAGGAACTTCTCATGGCATATTTTGGAGAAAGCTTGACGGGGATTGCATCAGAATGGTACATGGACCAGGATATATCTCGCTGGCACATATGGGATGACCTGGCATAGGACTTTGTCCATCGGTTCCAATACAATATAGACATAGCTCCCGATAGGAAATCACTATCCAATCTCAAAAATAAACCCTCAGAGAGTTTCAGAAGGTACGCCATCAAATGGCGCGAGCTGGCCTCCAGGGTCAAACCTCTGATGGATGAGGTTGAGATGGTTAGCGTCTTTCTACAAGTACAGGAAGCTGATTACTTCCAAAATATGATGTCCGCCATGGGAAAACCATTCGTGGAAGCAATCAAAATTGGAGAAATGGTGGAGAATGGTCTAAAAACTGGTCGTATCCTAAGCCAATCTGACATAAGAGCAACCTCTCAGGCCATCCAAAGCGGATCCGGGGTTGCAGCCAACAAGAAAAAGAAAGAAGAAGGGGCCATGATGGCTTCCGATGTTAGGAAGCCTCGACAATACCCACGCCCATTTCCCAAAGCTTCCCAACATTACTATCCTCACCAAGATGCAGCTTATGTTTCGCCCCCTTTTCCCTATGCGGTAATGAACGCTCAGCCACACCCCAGGCCGCAACAACAATACAATCATAATAGAACTCCACCCCTAAAAAATATCCATCGTCCCCCAGCTCAATATAATCAACGCCCTCCTAAAAACACCTACCCGTACAATGCCTATCCCCGAGAACCACCAAGGAGACTTAATTTCACTCCCATCAGAGAGCCAATTCCAACCTCTTCTCAAAGTTGGTCCTGATGGGACTCCTGCAACCCGTACCTTCAAACGGGCAGAATCCTCAATCACCATCATATAGACGGGGTACCAGTTATGCTTACCATTCCGAAGAAGAAGGGCACGACACGGAGGATTGCTGGACCCTCAAAAGGGCCGTGGAAAACCTTATATAACAAAAGAATGTGGTTTTAAGGGACGAAGAAGCTCCCAATGTGACGAACAATCCACTGCCCACTCACAATCATGGGCCCGTCATCGACATGATTTGCGAGGACCAGGATTTTGATCCAGCTCTAAAGGCCATCATCGCCATCGCAGATGTAGAAAGAAAACCTAAGGCGGCATCCAAACCAGTCAAGGAGATGAAAAGGATTAACCCCGTCCCCCAGGTCACGGAAAAGGCTGAGACTGGAACAAATAAGGGACCCTCTAAAGACACTGTCCTTTACATCCCCAAGGCACACGGGAAGGAACAAAGTGTGTTGAGCCCTCCCAGAAGGTTACAATGCAACAAGGCAATAATGAATGGCCCAAAAATGTACGTGCCGAAGGGGATGTATGCGGCGCGTGGGCAAATAATTTCACCCAGGCTGAATGAGCCCGTAGTTATTAGCTGCCCGTCGCAAACTCCCATGAAGAATACTACTGTCGTCCCCTGGAATTACAACAGGGCAGTGGTGACATACAAAGGGAAAGAGATTACTGGGGAAACAGGCGATATAAACTCTTCAGAGAAATACCTCGACCCGGAAGAGCTAAACAAAAGCAAGCTGAAACGCTTTCCGCCCAAAAGGCCGACAGTGCCGGAGAGGCAGAAGAATTCTTCAAGAATATGAAAACCTCTGAATACGCCATAATCGAGGAGCTCAGAAAGTCCCCCACTCAGGTCTCTCTTCTATCCTTGCTGGTAAATTAAATCGAACATCAAAAGATCCTGATCAAAACCCTCAACGAAGCATACGTTCCAGCCAACACCACAGTCGAGCAAATGGAAAGGATGGTAGAACAATTTTTTGAAGTCAACCGGATCTCATTCAGCAAGAATGATTTTCCCCCGGAAGGGGCCACCCACAACAAAGCTCTCCACCTAACTGTTAAATGTGAAGGTTACTATGTGAAAAGAGTTATGATGGACGGTGGATCTGGGGTTGATATTTGCCCTCTATCGACCCTATAAAGAATGGAGATCGGGATAGAGAGAATCAGGCCCAACAATGTGTGCGTCCGTGCATTCGATGGTATCAAGAGAGACACGATCGGCGAGATTGATTTGGTCTTGACAATCGGCCCTGTAGATTTCAAAGTGACAAATTAGGTCATGGATATGGATACCTCCTACAATTATCTCCTGGGAAGGCCTTGGATCCATGCGGCAGGGGCAGTTCCATCTACTCTCCACCAGATGGTTAAGTTCGAATATGAGGACTAGGAAATCGTGATCCATGAAGAAGACAAGCATCTATTTACAGGGACCCATTAGCCCCATGCCTGGAAGCAAGAGAGGGAAGCGAGCACATAGTCTACCAGGCTTTCGAGATTGTGGTTGCGGACCAGCATGAGGAAGGAACCCCATGCCCTCAACCCTTGCTATCAAACGCGTCAATTATGGTCGCCAACGACATGATCAAACATGGGTACACACCTGGAAAAGGGCTCGGGGTGTCTTTGCAAGGCATTAAAGAACCCGTCACTTTGCCTACCAATAAAAAGTTTTTTGGCATATGGTTTCAAGCTACTCCCAATGATGAACAATGGGCTGACCAACGTAACAAAAATGGTTGGGTATTGCCTCAGCCGATCCCACACATCACTGCATCATTTGTCAAGCCAAAATACATGGAGGAAGAGGAAGAGGCTTTCACGGCCGAAGAAATAGAAGAAATATGTGGAGCAATGAGGCAGATGTTGTATGAGGCCCATATGGTCCAACCAGGAGAGAGCTCTAGCACTGCCGAAGTACAGTATATGGGGCATGACGCCAAGTTGCAAAACTGGGAGGCTACTCCATTCCCCGTCAGGCGGGAGTCCCGGTAGTTTAGCTTTTGCCATCCTTTATGCACTATGAGTTATTTCAGGGTGTAACTCAAGTTTTCTTTTTATTCTTGCCTTTAAATTTTGATGTAAACCCTCCTATGTTAAAATTGAATGAAATGAAATCAAAATTTCATCGTCTACTATTCTTTCTGATAATGCGGCTTTAAAAAACATGACATGCTTGCTGACTTCGTGCTCTGATCTTAATACGTCGTCTAACCTCGAAATAATGAATCAAGAACTGGAATA
>ML340498.1:0-24589 GCA_005239505.1 Nicotiana paniculata
AATGACTAATTATTGGGCCAAAATAGCATAAAACATATGATTAGGCTATTATTGTAAAGTTATCGCAATTATAGCCAAAGAGTGCCAATCTGGATAATTGTGAAATAAATTGGCCTTAATAGGACCAGAAATAATACATTAAATCAAGAAATGCTTTTGAAATCATTTGTAATGCAATTTTGTAATTGATTATTAGAAATAAAAATGCTGGATAAATTAAAATATAAATTAATAAAAATATGAGAAAATTATAGATAAATATCAATTGCTATGAAAGTGATTTTGAAGGCACATATGCAAATTTTAAAATAGTTTGAGGAAAAATTTGGTATCAACACCTGTGCAAAAGAAGGATGGAAAAACTACAGTCTGTGTTGACTACAGAGACCTAAATAAAACAAGTCCAAAGGATAATTTTCCTTTGCCAAACATCCACATTCTCGTAGATAATTGCGCAAAGCATAAGATACAGTCGTTCGTGGATTGCTATGCTGGGTACCACCGGGTTCTAATGGATGAGGATGATGCAGAAAAGACCGCTTTCACCCCTCCATGGGGTACTTATTGTTACAGGGTCATGCCATTCGGTTTGAAGAATGCATGTGAAACTTACATAAGGACCATGACCACCATTTTCCACGACATGATGCACAAAGAGATCAAAGTATATGTCGAAGATGTCATCATAAAATCAAAGACACATGCTGATCACGTGCACGATTTGAAAAAGTTCTTTGAACGGCTTCGAAGGTATGACCTTAAGCTTAATCCAGCCAATGATGATTACAAGCCACTGAGCACATACTTCCTATATGAAGAGGTCAACTCAATAGAGGAAGTAGTTCCGGATGACAACCACGTGTGGAAAATGTATTTTAATGGGGCTGTCAATATCAAAGGAGTTGGTATGAGGGAAATCCTTATCTCACCTATTGGACAACATTACCCTGCAACGGCCCGAATTTGATTCTTCTGTACCAATAATACGGCAGAATATGAACTTGTATCATGGGTCTGAAAATGGCCCTCAATCTGGATGTGCATGAACTATTGGTTTCGAGAGATTCTGACTTGTTTATCCGGCAAGGCTAATGGGAGACTTGAGACATCAAGATTATTCCATAAAGACACTGTGTGAAAGACTTGAGCAAAAGATTCAAAACCATCGAGTTCAGGTACATTCCGAGGTTTCACAACGAGCTAGTTGACGCCTTGGCTACCTTATCCTCGATGCTCCCATATCTAGGAAACACTCATATTGATCCATTAGAAAACCAAGTTCGGAATCAACACGGTTACTGCAACACTATTGAGACAGAACCACATGGTGAACCATGGTATCATGACATAAAATGATTCCTGGAAACAAGGGAATACCCAAAGCATGCCAAGGGAGATCAAAAAAGAACTATAAGGTGGCTCGCCGGCGGTTACTTCTTGAATGGGTAAATTTTGTACAAAAGGACCCCAGATTTGAACTTGTTGAGATGCATAGATGCCACAGAAGTTAAGCGGATCATGAGTGAAGTGCATTCAGGGGTGTGTGGACCTCACATCAATGGATATGTTTTGGCGAAGAAGATTCTGCGGGAAGGGTATTATTGGCTTACCATGGAGCGAGATTGCTTCAGTTTTGTTCGCAAGTGTCACCAATGCCAGATTCATGGTGACCTGATTCACTTGCCACCTTCGGAGTTGCATCCCATGTCCTCTCCTTGGCCTTTTGTTTCTTGGGGAATGGATGTAATTGGCCAAATCGAGCCAAAGGCTTCAAAGAGGCATAGATTCATTTTGGTTGCAATTGATTACTTCACCAAATGGGTGGAGGCCGTCACTTTCAAAGTAGTCACCAAGAAAGCAGTGGTATACTTTGTTCATTCCAACATCATCTGTCGCTTTGGTATCCCAAAGACCATTATCACTGACAATGCAACCAATCTAAATAGTCATTTGATGAAGGAGGTATGCGAGCAATTAAAAATTATGCATCACCATTCTACCCCTTATTGGCCAAAAGCCAATGGAGCCGTTGAAGCGGTGAATAAGAGCATCAAGAAGATTCTTAGGAAGATGATCCAAGGTTCCAGACAATGGCATGAAAAGTTGCCTTTTGCCCTTTTGGGATACCGCACGACTGCTCTCACATCTGTTGGTGCAACTCCTTATCTGTTGGTATATGGAACGGAAGTTGTAATACCGGCTGAAGTCGAAATTCCCTCTCTTCGGATCGTTGTGGACTCGGAGATTGAAGATACATAATGGGTAAAGACCCGATTAGAACAACTAATGTTGATTGATGAGAAACGGCTAGCAGCAGTGTGCTTTGGCCAATTATACCAGCAAGGAATGGCACGCGCTTACAATAAGAAAGTTTGCCCGAGGCACTTCAAGGTAGGCCAATTCATTTTGAAACGCATCTTCTACACCAAGTAGAAGCTAAAGGAAAGTTCGCCCCAAACTGGCAAGGACCCTACATCATCAAGAAAGTGTTACCAGAAGGGGATTTGCACTTGGTATATGAAGAAGGATGGGTACCAGACATGACTATTAATGCAGATGCAATCAAAAGATATTATGTCTGATATATACCCACTGTGGAACTTTTGCGCACGATTTTCTCTGATCGAGATGATGAATGATATCATTGCTCGCTATTCCAAATAGGTGTCATCCTTTTGTTAACTCTTTTGAGTTGTATTTTCCTTCTTTGTTTTTCACTTTTTCGAACCTGTGTACTTGCAAGAAAAAAGAGAAGAAAAAAAAAAGAAAAAAAAAAGGGAAAAAAAGAAGCCAAAAACCAAATCTTCTGAGTTATTGAACTGCATCCGATCTGATTCCGAAAGGATACGTAGGCAGCCTTACCCTGGGTTCGGTCCTATCACAACAAAAAATCCATATTCCCAATACTCCAAAACTGGGGCAGCAATTTATTTTATTTTACAGTTTTTCTGTAGAAACGGTTCCAAAAGTTGTAATTCATTTCAAGGTTCTTTACACCTTTTCCTTATTAAGAACTTCTGATTGATCTTTGAGAATATTTCAAGTCCCCAGGGGCGTTGGGAAACCTTCTGTATGTCGTATCTTAGTTGAAAAGAAGAAGAAGAAGAAGAAATGAGAGAGTCTTATCGGTAAAAACTCATATGGGCATTGTAAGGCGACAGTGAACAGAGAAATGAGAGAATCTTATTGGTGAAAACCCAAATGGACACCATAAGGCAACAATGAGTAGAGAAATGAGAGAGGTCAGTTAGAGAAAACCCACAAAGGGCGCTACTAGCCGAATGAGGGTCTTCGATACCCCTGCATGAGCACAACCAAGATCATTTCAAGATGAACATTTGCGACATATTTTGAGAATTAGACAGTTTAGAAGGATCATGCGTCCAATCCAAAATGAATGATATGATTCATTGAAGTCGACACATACCTCCAGATAAGCCTCCCTATTCCTTTCCCCGAAAGAACACCTTTTGTTTAAGCGTGTTTCTATTTTCAATTATTCTTCTATTTTTACCCATAATTTTTCTTTGAGTCACCTTCGGTCTAATCTTGCATCAAAAGCGAAGTAAAGAAATGGCTGCAAAACTGGCTATAGTTTCCCAGTAATATCGAGCACAATTTGGGGCATATATGGCATTGACGAAGGCAAATCCATATGTGATCTCATTTTATAAGGCGAACAAAGTGTCTCAAAGAAACTTAAAAGGTCGCCTAAGCAAGACCTACTTCATGAGAAAAGTTGATAAGCACCACGGGTACATACTGGTACTGGATGAAAGACAAATGAGTTTGATTTTAAAAGGAAAAATTGCCTTGCCTTAGAGACAAGGGTTAGCGGTACCATGGACATCTGAGTATGAAACAATCAGGGGCAACATCGAAAAACAAGGTCTCAAGAATACAAAACAGAGTATCCAAGCACCTCGATACCACACTGATAGAATCAATTCTTCAACAGCGGTGTTGCCGTGAGTTCAAACTACAACAGGGTATCAAGGCCACAAACCAACCACCACTTTGAAAACTCACAAATTTTTCTTTATTTGAAGCAGGAACAAAGAAGTGCAGAATGACGATTCTCAAAGGACAAATGACACCAAACGTAAGTTCCTTAAAATCTCCATTATTCTTTTATTTTCAGCATTCATCACTAATGTTTACATCTCCCATTTTCATAGCTTAACTCAGGTAGAACAGTTCACCTAGGGGATCCAGCTCATAGTTCCAGGTGGAAGAACTCTTCACTCAGGTTGTTTTACGTAGCTTAACTCAGGTAGAACCTTTTCTCCTAGAGGGATCCAGCTCATAGTTCCAGGTAGAAGTACTCTTTACCCAGGTTGTTTTACGTAGCTTAACTCATGAACAAACTTTTCTCCTAGGGGGACCCAGCTCATAGTTCCGGCTAGAAGTACTCTTCACTCAGGTTGTTTTACATAGCTTAACTCAAGCAGAACCTTTTCGCCTAGCGGGATCCAGCTCATAGTTCCGGGTGGAAGTAATCTTTACCTAGGTTGTTTTACGTAGCTTAACTTAGGAAGAACCTTTTTGTCTAGGGGATCCAGCTCATAGTTCCGGGTAGAAGTACTCTTCACTCAGGTTGTTTTATGTAGCTTAACCCGGGTAGAACCTTTTCGCCTAGGGGGATCCAGCTCATATTTCCTGGTAGAAGTACTCTTCGCTCAGGTTGTTTTGTGTAGCTTAACCCGGGTGGAACCTTTTCTCCTAGGGGGGTCCATCTTATATTTTCGGGTAGAACCACTCTTTGCTTAGGCTGTTTTACGTAGCTCAACTCAGGTAGAACCTTTTCGCCCAGGGGGATCCAACTTATAATTCCTGGTAGAAGTAATTTTCGCTAGGGTGTTTTACATAGCTTAACTTAGGTAGAACCTTTTCGCCTAGAGGGATTCAACACTTTATTAGTAATACATGGTACCAACCCCTAGTTACACCAATCCTTAGTAATACAGGGTGCCAACCCCTGGTTACACTTCTTTCAGTAATACAGGGTACAAACACCTGGTTGCACTCCTTTCAGTAATACAGGGTACCAACCCCTGGTTACACTCCTTTTAGTAATACAGAGTGTTAACCCCTAGTTACGCTCCTTTCGGTAATATAGGGTACTAACCCCTGGTTACATTCTTTCTCAGTAATACAGGGTGCCAATCCCTGGTTACATTCATCTCTATTAATATAGGGTACCAACCCCTGGTTACATTCCTTCCTAGTGATAAGGGGAACCAATCCCTAGTTTCTTTCTCTTCAGTAATACAGGGTGCCAACCCCTGGTTACAATCCTTCTTAGTTATACAGGGCGCCAACCCCTGGTTTCATTTATTTCCAGTAATATGGGGTATCAACCCCTTGTTACATTTATTTCCAGTAATTCAAGGTACCAACCCCTGGTTATAGTCTTCCAGTAATAAAAGGTACCAACCCCTGGTTACATTGCTTTACAGTAATACAGGGTACTAACCCCTAGTTACATTCCTCTTCAGTAATATAGGCGACCAACCCCTGGTTTCATTCCTCTTCAGTGATACAGGGTACCAACCCCTGGTTACATTTTCCTCCTAGTAATACAGGGTACCAACCCTTGTTTACATCCCCTCCAGCAATACAGGGTGACAACACCTGGTTACATTTCCTTCCAGTAATATAGGGTGCCAACCCCTGGTTACCTTCCTTTTCAATAATACAGGGTATCAACACCTGGTTACATATCCTCTTGGTAACGTAGAGTACACAATCCCTCGTTACAAATTTTATCTCTTTCAGCTAGTTTATACTACTGTTTCTGCCTGCCTTTCAATAAATTAGATAGTTTATAGCTTTCACTGATAACTCACAAAATTTTCCTAGTCCAAACTGGGGCAAAAATTTTTTGTTCGTTTTGTTCGTCTTTGATGGCTTTGCATGCCCCGCCGCAGAGCACAGGTTGTGACGATCGGAGCTTGCAGTTTCAGTTATCATCAAAAGGACGATCACATGATAGTTGGAGTTAACTTTGACAATGTGTCAGCAACCCAGCTTCTCAAGATTCATCTTCTCAAATTCTGATCCAGAAAGCAAGAAATCGAGATTGAGTCATAATCTTTTCTTCAAAGAGAATCAAGATCCAATCTAAGGTAAACACAAGCGAGCAAGTCAAGAATCAAGAATCAAGAATCAAGATTTGACTCCAGAAAACACTTAGATAGGACTTTTGTAACTCTTAGCCTGCAGGAATATGTAGTTCTCTTCTTCTTTTGATGTAAGCAACAAGTAACAGTAACAAATATAGTAGCAGCAACAGTCTTAACTCCAGTTTTCGATAGTCCCAACTACCAAATTTGCTCAGAACTACACCGACTTGATTCCTTTATAGCCAAGGATATGTAGGCAATCTCGGAAGCAAGGTTCGGTCATCTTTTTCAAAAATGCTTTCATTAGAGTCATGGTGAGCAAAATTAGTCATGACATTCACTATCATTGCACGAAAACTCTTTATGTTCTCGAGCAAAGAGGGACAGTTGTAAATGCCTAATTTTTTGCTCTTTCTTCTTTTTTCACTTAGACTATATCTTTTAGTATTATTGAGTGTGTATTTTTATCTTTTATTTTTTATTTTTTAGAATTAGTTTATTTTAAATAGTTGATAAAGGGGATATGGGATTGAGGTAGCCATTTTAAAGACAAAATCGGCCGAATTTGGACCAAAATCGGCGGTCCAGGATCCGGCCCAGGTTTGTGGTATGAGAGGCGCCTCAAAACTAGTCGTTTAGATAAGTGAAGTGAGATTAAATCTCATCCGTTCATATCACTTTGATCTAAGGGTTCCAATTCACTCTCCATTCCATGTGTATAAGGCCTCAAGATCAGAAATTTGGCCCCCATTTTTCCCTATTCTCTTTTCTTCTTCCTCTCTCCTCACTCTCTCATCACTCTCTCGTCTCTCTTTCTCTCCGCCGCACCCCACGGTGGCCTCGCCGGCTGAAAATCGCCCACCGGCAGCGGACCATCTCCAATCGACCCTATTTTTTCACCATCTCCTTATCTCTTCCTCCTCTTGCCATATCCAAACCCCAAATCCCCGAATCCTCACCAAACTCCACAAATTTGGCCAAATACGAAACCTTAGCCACCCAAATTTTCCTCTTTTATTTCTCAAATTAGTGACAAATATGGCCACCCAACCCCATAAAACCTATATAAACGTGCACTTTCCCTATAATTCACCCCAAAAAATGCACCGCCATCTGCCAGCCACCTCCGGGGGCCAGCCCACTATCCCGCCTTCAATGCCACACCACTTCTTCTCTATTTTAGCCTAGCCGCGGCCCAAGAACACTCATTTATTTGTAGTATGATGCTGAATTCATTGAATTTAACGTCTACCACAATGAAACGAGCGTTTCAAGGTCGTACAACCGCTGCCTGAGGCCCCCGACATCTTCTCGTTGATCTATTTGGCCACACATGCTTATGAATTTGGTATAAACTTGAACTCAAATGTTTTCATCTATGTTTCTAATTTTTATTGCACCATTATTTTATCGTAGTTTCTCTGTAGTGTATATTTACCAACGATCGTTTTAGTCAGCTCTTAATATAGTTTCTGATTTTTATTTTTTTGTTTAACTTAATTAATTATTCTAGTTTGCCTCAATGTTAATATGTTTTTGCTTTGTGTTAGTCGTTTGAGTCTCGATTTCATGTTTAGTGTTTCTGATTTTGTTTTTGTTTAAGATCGTGGGTTTCATGAATGTCTTCATTGATCAGTGCATCATTTTCTTAATTTTAGTCATTAGGTTCTGAGTTTCTCTTAGTTGATTATTAGTTCAGTTGTTGAGTATAGTTATGTGTTCTTTATATCTTAGTTTGGTTTGAATCACATGGTTGGTACTGATTTTGTTAAAGCCGAAGAGTAGATGAGTAATCATGTATTAGCGTACATTAGAAACTTACTTCTAGTGTTAGAGTGGCTGAAATAATCTCTTTTACCCCATGCTTATGCCACAGTTGTTGAAGGACTGTCCTTTCCCTTTTTGAACAGTTTTTAGCACACAAAAGTGAGTCTTTTGAGAAGTTTTTTGGTGAACAAAAGTCAGTTCTTTTGGACAGAGTTTTGGTGAACCAAAAGATGTCCAAAAGTGACTTTCTTTGCTTACTTAAGGGCTGTTCCTTTCATATTTTAAGAATAGGGAGGAAAACATCTTTACAGTATGAAAGAACGAAAAGCTTGAGAACATTGAGTGATTTTCCGGAGAGTAAAAAATCTTCCAGGATATACATAGTTCTTGAAGTCATTTTTAGTTTCTTTCTCCTTCGAAAGTTGCTGCGTTTCTGGGTTTTCATTACTGCCCGATTTTCACTGTCTCTTTACGGCTGTTGCTATTCCGTTTTGGCTGCTATTTCTCCTTGCTTTTCCTGATGTCTCTACTATTAAATTTCTGCTACTGTACTGCTGTATTTCAGCATTTCAGGTAATTCATTATCCTTTTTAATGCAGATTTTTAATAGCAAATGGTGAAGATTTGAGCATGTTTAGATTTATTTGAAGCATCTTCAAAGAAATTTGCAATATGGATGGATGCTGGGATTTCAATCTTGAAATCATGCTTGGGATCATAATGTTAAACATTTGACTTTGCTATTTTTTAATTTTTTTTGGCTTCATAGTATTTTCCTGTTAGACTTCGAGTAATATTTCATGACAAACTTGATCATCTTGTAGAAAAAGAAAATGTCAAAGCTTAAGGAAGATTTTTTGTAAATGGACAGAATGTGTTGCTCTTTTTTGTGTGTGTGAAAAAGAACCACGTTTGGTGTAGGTTCTTTACCCTTCTCTTTGTTGGAAGTTTTATTGGAAGTATATTTTCAAAAGGTCCTTAATGATCAGTTTTATTACTCCTCTATCGCAGTAAATATTTGTTTATTTTTTGACTTTCATACTTATGTTGTTGGCTCTTTTAGTAAAGTTTTTTAGGTTTTGTGAAAGTTAGAGTTTACTTNGTTGTAGAAAAAGAAAATGTCAAAACTTAAGGAAGATTTTTTGTAAATGGACAGAATGTATTGCTCTTTTTTGTGTGTGTGAAAAAGAACCACATTTGGTGCAGGTTCTTTACCCTTCTCTTTGTTGGAAGTTTATTGGAAGTATATTTTCAAAAGGTCCTTAATGATCCGTTTTATTACTCCTCTATCGCAGTAAATATTTGTTTATTTTTTGACTTTCATACTTATCTTGTTGGCTCTTTTAGTAAAGTTTTTTAGGTTTTGTGAAAGTTAGAGTTTACTTAAGATACACAAACAGTACGGGTTGCTTGGTCAGCTTTTGATATTAGGGTTGTAAGTTGAATGTTAGAAATTAATAGGATTGGGACAACAAGAACAAGTGCCCAATGAGCTGACTTGCTGGCCCATTCTCGTTCAAGGCAAGCTAGCACNTTTTAGGTTTTGTGAAAGTTAGAGTTTACTTAAGAAATACAAACAGTACGGGTTGCTTGGTCAGTTTTTGATATTAGGGTTGTAAGTTGAATGTTAGAAATTAATAGGATTGGGACAACAAGAACAAGTGCCCAATGAGCTGACTTGCTGGCCCACTCTCGTTCAAGGCAAGCTAGCACACTCCTTTAACAAGAAGTTGATTCATTTTCTTTAAATAATAGTTGGTCCAATGCCAATTAATGAGTTGAGGCCCATATTTTCCTCAAATAGGATGCTAGCCCAATACCTATGTAGCAACTAATAAACATCTCATTGCCCATAATACCATAGTTGGAGTTAATCTTTAATTGTTACTTTAGTCAGACTAATTATTAAAATTTGACTCTTTTGTAGTAATTACTTATTAAAAAAAGAGAGATTCTTTTTATAGTTAAAGTAAATTAATCAGTCGATCACAAATATTCATGACTAACTAAGAGGCTTGAAGATAAATAATTTCGTCTTAACCAATATCGGGAAGACCCGCTTTGGAATAAAGACATAAATAAAATGGCAAGTTCGTGATGACACGTCTTGTTTCAATTCTTTCAAATAAATTAAAACTTTGTTATTTAATTAACTTCGAGTAGGCTCCAATTTTAGGTACGACGCACAAACTAAGGTCGAGGATACTCGTCTTGGTTAGTGTAATCTAGGGTCGGGGATACTCGTCCTAGTTTGAGATCAATGAAGTCATCAACAATAATGGCGGACATAGGCAAAACATGAAAACCAAATAAAGCATAGTTTATTCAAAATTAATTTAAAGCCAAATGTAATCAATAAAGTGACCGTGTTAGAACCACAGGACTCGGGGAATGCCTTATACCTTCTCCCCATTCAACAGAATTCCTTACCCAGACTTTATTTTCGCAGGCCAATAATAAAAGAGTCAAATCTTCTTTTGACTAGGGATTCAAATAAAAGGTGACTTGGAACACCCAAAATCAATTCCAAGTGGCGACTCTGTAAATAAAATAATTCTTCTCAAATTTGTCACTTTAATTGAAAAAACGCTTGAACCCACAATCCACAATAACACATATCTTCTTTTGCGGGGGTAAAAAGGGTTGTGACATATTTAAATGAAAAATCGACAAAAGTTTGTGAGTTCTTGAAAAATAAATTTCACGGGATGCAAAATAGTCCCGCATTTTTGTGCCAGAAAATACCAACCAAAATTTTGTCGGTTACGTAAAAAAAATTGAAAAATAAAATATTTTTAAAAGCTTGCCGACTTCAGTCGATTTTTCGGCCGATTTTTTGACCGACCAAAGTCGGTCGGTGAACGCGATCGATTTTGACCGAATTTCTAGTAGTGACATGGACATAGATAAAAGGTATCTAGTAGTCAAATAGAGGGTTCTCACGAGATGTAGTCCACAGGTCTTCTCGGGATTGAGGTTCCCTTTACCGGGATTTCCCCTTGGCAGATAGAGTAGAAGCAATTGATATTGTTGCCTAAAACCTTTCTAGGGCGTGACCCCTATCCTAACAGAATGACTTTCCCTTCCATGTGCTAAGTTGGACTGAGCGATCCCATTTAAGGCGGGGTAAATTTCACAAATAGTCATATAACTATGATTTTTTTTCAATAAAGTCATATAACTTTGTGTTCTCACACAAAAATCATATAATTATGAATTTTTTTCACCAAAGCCATATAACTATGTTATCTCACACAAAAATCATATAAAACTTTTACTAACTCACACAAAAATCATAGTGATTGAAAAATATAATATTTCAGTAGTATTTTCTTATTTTGTGATTATTTAATTTTTGTTTCCAATCTTATAGATAATAATCCAATTAAAATCGAGATGACCCAACCTGGACTGGCCCACCGGACCCAATACTCATATGTATAAATTAAAATTAATACTAAAAGTAAATAGTAAATCCTTCAAAACATGATAGTTTTATCTTTATTTTTCTTTTCTAGATTTTTATTCAAATTGATATCATTTTTAGTTCAAGTGCTCTCAAATTCTACCTTTTATTTATTTATTTATTTTTTTTGTCAGAATCTCATGCATTCCGAACTAAGTTACTTATGGGGGAAGAATTCATTTTTTAGAATTATTTTTTTAACTTACATATATGGGTATTGGGCCAGGCTGGGTTGGGTCATTCCTTTTTTAAGGGAAAATATAAAATTAACCGGTCGGCCGAAACTAATTGCATTTGCTAGCTAGCTCTTATTTTTGTGAGCGGCTAAAAATATACTCATATTTCTCCTATTATTATCAAATGATCATTTATTAGATTGAAAATAAAAAAAAATACTATCGGAAAATTTGTTTTCCGACCACTATGATTTTCGTGTGAGTTAGTGAAACTTTATGATTTTTGTGTGTGAAAACAAAGTTATATGACTTTGATGAAAAAAGTCTTTTGAGCAGTTTTTTGGTGAACAAAAGTCAGTCCTTTTGGACAGAATTTTGGTGAACCAAAAGCTGTCCAAAAGTGACTTTCTTTGCTTACTTAAGAGCTGCTCCTTTCATATTTTAAGAACACGGAGAAAACATCTTTACAGTCTTAAAGAACGAAAAGTTTGAGAACTTTGAGTGATTTTCCGGAGAGTAAATAATCTTCCAGGATATACATAGTTCTTGAAGTCGTTTTTAGTTTCTTTCTCCTTCGAAAGTTGCTACATTTCTGGGTTTTCATTACTTCCTGGTTTTCACTGTATCTTTACGATTGTTGCTGTTCCGTTTTGGCTGCTATTTCTTCTTGCTTTTCCTGATGTCTCTGCTATTAAATTTCTGCTACTGTACTGTTGTATTTCAACATTTCAGGTAATTCTTCATCCTTTGTAATGCAGATTTTTAATAGCAATTGGTGAAGATTTGAGCACGTTTAGATTTATTTGAAGTATCTTCAAGGAAATTTGCAATATGGATGGATGCTGAGATTTCAATCTTGAAATGAGGCTTGGGATCATAATGTTAAACATTTGACTTTGCTATTTTTAATTTTTTTGTTTAATTTTTTTTTTTGGCTTCATAGTATTTTCCTGTTAGACTTCAAGTAACATTTCATGACAAACTTGATCGTGTTGTAGAAATGGAAAATGTCAAAGCTTAAGGAATTTTTTTTGTAAATGGACAGAATGTGTTGGTCTTTTTTTTTGTGTGTGAAAAAGAACCACGTTTGGTGTAGGTTCTTTACCTTTCTCTTTGTTGGAAGTTTTATTGGAAGTATATTTTCAAAAGGTCCTTAATGATCCGTTTTATTACTCCACTATAGCAGTAAATATTTGTTCGTTTCTTGTTTTTCATACTTATGTTTTTGGCTCTTTTAGTAAAGTTTTTTAGGTTTTGTGAAAGTTGGAGTTTACTTAAGATACACAAACAGTACGGGTTGCTTGGTCAGTTTTTGATATTAGGATTGTTAGTTGAATGTTACAAATTAATAGGATTGGGACAACAAGAACAAGTGCCCAATGAGCTGACTTGCTGGCCCATTCTCGTTCAAGGCAAGCTAGCACACCCCTTTAACAGGAAATTGATTCATTTTCTTTAAATAATAGTTGGTATAATGCCAATTAATGAGTTGAGGCTCATATTTTCCTCAAATAAGCTGCTAGCCCAATGCCTATGTAGCAACTAATAAACATCTAATTGCCCATAATACCATAGTTAGAGTTAATCTTTAATTGTTAGTTTAGTCAGACTAATTCTTAAAATTTTACTCTTTATTAGTAATTACTTATTAAAAAAAAGAGATTCTTTTTATAGTTAAAGTAAATTAATCACTCGATCACAAATATTCATGACTAACTCAGAGGCTGGAAGATAAATAATTTCGTCTTAACCAATATCGGGAAGACCCGCTTCAGAATAAAGACATAAATAAAATGGCAAAGTCGTGTACGTTCTCAAGTGTCTTTGTCAAGCTAATCTACAAGTTTATTTTGAAAGGTACGTTGTGTATGATCAAGATTATCATTTTAACCTTTTAGTTAGCTTTTCAGTTGGCAAATACTATAGAAGTCTTCCTTTATATTTTATTACTTGGATATATAGTTTATTAATTCCTGCATATTAATATTTTTCTGGAGAATATCCAACAATAGTTTAATACTTAGGAGTAAGCACGCATGAACAATCGAATTTGAAAAATATTCTTCAATAACTTTAGGATAAGTTAATATTTAAGATAGCAAAGGAACTGAAATAGTTTAGTACGGTTTTTCAAACCCACATCGATAGAAACTGAAAAACAGAGAGTTGAGAGGCATTATAGAAGAAGAGGCTCAACCACTAAGTAAAGCATACCTTTCTCGGCCTTTTGGCTAAGATCAAGTGTAGTATTTGTTCTTATCAGTTTAATATTTCATATGTGGGCTATCGGCTCACACGATATACAAGAAGAGATTTCATCAACAAGAAGATATGCAATAGTGCAAGACCAATGCGACGCACGAAGGCCCAAGTAGCAACTACCTTGACGAGCCTTCCCCCTTAAACTGAAATATACAAGAAGAGATTTCATCAACAGGGGAAATCATAACCTTAGATCTTTTTCGCATTTGTTTACAACCCAACAATAGTTATATTCTAGTTTAATTAATTTCATTCAGTTTTAGTTAGTAGAAACACCAACAATTGATATTCATAATCTTTGGGAAGTTGATTACGAAGAATCGAGTGAGTCTAACAACGATAATTGATAGGTTAATTTCCTGTGGGATTCGACTCTGTGAGGATTAAATTGAGAGAGATCCTCAGGCCATGACATGGTGTCTTCCTACTATGAGGATGATGCCGTTAGACTATGACGCCTTTGGACAGGTTGACGATATTTCAGCCCATGACATGCAATAATATAATGCTGACAAGACAGAGCTTAGTCTTGCGAATTGAAGGGTGGAGCTTAGCCCGAAAGAGAAGCGAAGTAGATAATGCTTCAGAGACAGCGCTTAGTCTCGGTGAAAAAGTAAATTGGAGGAGGAGCTTAGCCTCATGCAGATAGGAAGGCAGAGATAGCCTTACGCAAGGGAAGGCAAGGGATTAGCCTTATGCAGATAGGAAGGCAGAAGATTAGCCTTATGCAAGGGAAGGCAGGGGATTAGCCTTATGCAGATAGGAAGACAGAAGATTAACCTTATGCAAGGGAAGGAAAAAGATTAGCCTTATGCAGATAGGAAGGCAGAGATAGCCTTATACAAGGGAAGGCAGAAGATTAGCCATATGCAAATATGAAGGCAGAGATTAGCCTTATGCAAATGGAGGTAGAGCTTAACCACATGTAAATGTGGGACAAAGCTTAGTCCCGTGCAAGATGAAGGTAGGGCTTGGCCCTATGCAAAGGAACAAATAGCGAATGCTAGTAGGATTTCTTAGCTGGTAATAGGTTGTGGTATTGCGATTGTTGTGAGAACTGTGACTCTGGAGCACGTTCTTTCTTTTGTGCTGATAGTAAACCTTGCATTTGCGACTTTGTTGAAGTTTGTGACTTCGAAACCTGTTTGTTCTTTATTCTTGCATCCAAAGAAAAATCGTGAGTTTTGTAGATAGGGAAGGTTGGTTCGTGTCCTCGTTGGCTTTGCTTGCTTCGTTCTACTTGGTCTGATGATCATGCTTATGTCCTCGGGGTAGCGTTTATTAAATAGAGCTATATTTTGAAAATGTGCATGATTTTATAAAGACATAGTAAAATATAATTTGAGAAATGTAGATGAACTGATGACCGTGACATGGTTCAAGACATTGCAACCACTCATGCTATGGAATTTTGAGAATCCTCCTCAAAATTCTGCCCCAGTTAGATGGTTGATGATTCTGACCGTTGTACATGCTGCGATCGGCTGAACTTGCTTCAAAATTTTGAGGGTCCTTCTGAAAATTCTGCCCCAGTTTCCAATTGCGGGGGGAGAGGGGATGAGATTTTTATTGAATTGTGACCGAACCCACAGGGATGCCTACGTATCCCCTCTTAAACGGGAATCAGGTCAGGCGTAGTTCAGTTTGAATGTTGATGCGAGTTTTTTTGACAGTTTCTGAATCTCCCAAGTTGATAACCTCGGTCTCATCCAGATTGGACTTAGGCTTGTTTTCAAAATCCTCAACTTCTCAGATAATTTTATTGGGTATGACATCCTCTTCTTCTGAATCACTGTCCTTTTGTTGCGTTGTCTCATTGCATGTCACAGTCATTGGTTCATAAGGACAGGAAATAGTAATGCTGATAGATAAAAGTAATGAGAGGAAAAGGTAATAAATAAATATTAATTCGTTGAAACGTAAAAGAGATTTTGATAATTGAAACAAACAATTTTAGAACATCGGGATTTTATTGGAAAACAAAAAAAAATGCGAAAAGGAAATCATTAGCAAAAATGAAATAAATAACGATGTTCAGCCTTGCTACCCCGGGACTCGTCGAGCCCTGATGGTCTGACGGTCCAATTCTTGAGGAATGATCCCTTGCTCACAACTTGGCTGGTAGGGCCTTGCTCTTCCTCCTCCTCAACAATAGCACAACAGTCCATGGATTCTTCAAAGCTGCTAGAGTTTCTTCTTCATCTGACCCCCATATGATATCAGCTTGTTGGAAAGTCTGCTCCAAATGTGGTATAGGCTGTTCCAATGGATAGTAGGGACCTCTCCATGGTGGCAACCAGTCTTCATACTCCTTCCAAGTGTATTTGTATCCCAACCCAAAAGTGGTGCCATGGTGCTTCAGCTGTATTGGTTTGGAAATCCCCTGAAGATTCTTACGAGTCCTTTGCCAGGCTCGTATCCACTCCAGTTCAGTATGCTCTCGATCTTACTCTCCCACCATTTGTCTTTGTCTACTGCATTGATCCGTTCAATGTGGTGGTAGGTTTCTCCACCCAGCCTTCTCCTACCTTTAATCGGGATGGTATGGCGACTATAGATAGGATTGCTTCTGTCTCCATGGATGATCACCTCCTGGTGGTTCCACTCAAATTTTACTGATTGATGCAATGTGGATGACACAGCCCCAACGACATGTATCCACGGATGTCCCAACAACAGGTTGTAGGATGCTGATATGTCTATCACCTGAAATTCAATCTCGAACCATGTAGGTCTCATCTGCAGGCAAATACTGATTTCACCAATGGTAGACCTCTGAGAACCGTCGAAAGCCTTTACATTCATAGATCCTTCTTTGATCTCGTACAACCCCTTTCCTAATTTCTTGAGTGTTGTCAACGACAGATGTTGAGACTGGATCCTCCGTCGATCAGAATCCTGGTGATGAAGTAGTCCTGACATTGTACAGTGATGTGCAGTGCTTTGTTATGACTTAGCCCTTCAGGCGGCAGCTCGTCCTCGTGAAAAGTAATCTTGTGACTCTCCATTACTTGACCTACCATATTGGCCATTTCTCCACTAGTTATGTTATTTGGCACATATGCTTCATTCAGCACTTTCATCAAAGCATTCCTGTGTGTCTTTGAATTTTGCAGCAATGACAGAATGGATATCTGGGCTGGAGTTTTGTTCAGCTGATCGATGACTGAGTATTCCCTTCCCTGCACCTTTCTCCAAAGATCATCTGGGCCTGTCTCAATGACGGGCGGCCTGTTGGAAGCATTCTTGCTAGACTCTACCAAGTGTTCAGGTGTATAGACCCTGTCGGTCCTTGTCATCCGCTATGCAGCACCAGCTTCTTCTATCTTGACTTTACCTTTCCTTCTTGGTTTAGCTGTGTAATCCCAAGGTACAACCTTGTCGTTGAAAGATGGCGTGGTTGACACTGTCACTATGATTGGTGCAACTACTTTCACTTCGAATGGAATGGGTGCCTTAGCAGGCAGCATAACTTCAACCTCGAACGACAAATGTGTGTTTGCAGGTGGTGCCGTTTCAAACTTGAATGGTGATGCAGTTACCTCGACGTCTTCGGATGGTTGAATCTGGACTATGATGGGATTAAGAGTGACTGCTGGCTTCTTTGGGTCATCACCTTCTATAATTAACGCGATTGACCCCTCTAGGTCCCAATCTTCTTCTATCTCTATCATGTTGATACCCCTATGGTCTGGAAGCGGATTGTTGTGAACATTGGGAGCAAATTCTTTTGCCTGGATGACCTTGTTATCAATCATAGACTGGATCTTATCTTTCAGTGAGCGACATTCATCAATTGTATGCCCCTTCATGCCAAAATGGTATGCACAGGTCTTGTTTGGATTGACCCATTGGGATGGATTTTCAGGGGTTATAGCAGGGATAGGAGTGAAAAAAATAGCAACTTTTAATCTTTCATACAGCTGGTCGATAGGTTCAGCAATGGCGGTGTATTGTTTAGGAGGTCTACGATCAAAGTTGGGTCAGGGTCTCGGGAAATTTTTGCGAGCAGGGGGTGATTGGAAGTAAGATGGCTGAGAGTTGTATGTATGATAAACAGGAGCTGGTTGGGAACATCTGGGGGAAGTAGGATGATTTGTAGATGGTGGAGATGGCTGATATGTTGGTGGAGGTGCTGACTGATAGGTGGGCGAGGGTGCTTGGTAGGTGAGTGGGGAAGTTCGGTATACTAATGGGGATTTTGGGTCCCTGTGCAACCATTACTATTCCTGTGTCTTTCTTCTTGGATATAACACCAGACTGAAAGGCTTTTTTGGTGGCCTGTAGTGCCTCAAAGTTAGTGACTATTCCACTCTTGATACCTTCTTCAATTCTCTCACCCAGCTTGATGATGTTAGAGAATTTGTGGTTTTCAATCACCATTAGCCTCTCATAATACCGCGAGTCTTGTGCCTGGACAAAGAATTTGTTCATTTGTTCTTCCTCTAGGTAAGGCCTGACCTTGGCTGCTTCAGATCTCCAGCGAGCGGCATACTCGCGAAAAGTTTATGTAGACTTCTTTTTAAGGTTCTGGATGTAGAACACGTCTGGTGCATTCTCCGTATTGAACCTAAATCGGTCCATGAAGTCTGATGCCATACTTACCCAGTTGGACCACTTCTTAGGGTTTTGGCTGATGTACCAAGATAAAGCATATCATGTGAGGCTCCTCATGAGCAATTTTATGTGAATCTTCTTGTCTCTTCCTACTCCAACCAATTTATCACAATAGGTCCTCAGATTGACCCTGGGATCACCTATACCATCAAAAATTTCGAAAGTTAGGAGGTTTGTAACCCTCCGGTAGTTCAACATCGGGCTGTATGCAGAGATCTTCGTAGTTCAACCCTTCGACTCCCTTGCTCCCTTCAACGCCCTGAACTCGACTAGTCCGCTTCTTGAGTTCCTCGGCCAAATTCCTAATGAGCATATCCTTCTCACTGGATTCAGGTGTGTAAGCAATGTGTTGGGTGGAGTAAGGTAGAGTCTCCACGTATAAGGGGTTGTTCTGATGACCTAGTGTTTGGGCATAGAAGTGGTCACTTGTGGAGTCTTGTGGTTCAGGGATAACTAGCGGGGTATTTATTGGAGTGTGGAAAGTGTTGTGTTGGTGCTGGTGTTGTATCATTTTTCGCGTATGAGAAGGTATAATTTTTTGGGCCCGACCCTACTTGGTATATATACATAGAAAAATGTTATTTTTAGGACTTTTGACACAGATTCGACCTAAGGAGGCAAGAACACACTAGGATCAAGGCGGAGAATTCTTCTACGAGTCTTTTCACTTCCTTACTCCTATTTCCATTGTCAGTTATGACTTTTAATATTGTAGGTTTACATACTATTATGAATAGGTAATTTGTTATCTAGGGTTTTGATCGAAAAAAGTATTGCATCTTGGAATTATGAGAGTTTTGATATTGGTAATTTTACTTTTAATCATCCTTGTGCATATTTTGGAGAAAACCACCCATGGAAAACTTATCAAATTATTCCCGAGAGCGAGTTATGTGCACCAACTCAATCTTATGTATGGAATGTATGTGATATATGTGGTGGTCAAGATGATCACTTTCATGGTTGTGCTTATATTTCTTATCTTTCCCCAACCCCTTACTGTGATGGTTCTTCTTTTTCTTGTGAAGTTAATAGGAACAAAGAACCCAGGGATGATGATCTGAAAGAGATCAAGGATATGCTAAGGTACCTTGTAGAACAAAATAATGAGAAACAACTGCACATACAAAGGCAAGATGCTACTATTCGCAACCTGGAGGCACAAATGAGTCAACTAGTTGAAGAATTTAATGCTCAACATGTTAATTCTATGAATAGTAGCCGGGAGCAATGTGCATTAGACTCCGAAATTGAGGTACCACTAGAGGGGTCCATAGTAGAACACCAACAATCAATTGAAATAGATTTTGAGGATGTCGATGTTGTATAAGAGATACTAGAGTCAACCAAGGACGTTGAGGATATTAATTTAGTTGAATCTAGTGTGATTGGTGATAAAGATGTCGAAAATCTTGAAGTTCATGTATTTGAGCGCGTTGGACCTCATTCAAAACACTTCTTTACATTATGTTCAGACGGTGAAATGGGAATGGACCTTTACGAGCATAAAAAGCAGTCCAGGAAAGAGGTAGATGAGCCTTATATTTGGAAATTTTCAAGGCCGTCTAGGTAAGGTGACACTCCTCGGTGGAGAGCCAAAAAGTGGATGAGAATTCATTTAATTTTTGGCTCGCAACAATTTGTATCGCCCCAAGAGCATGATCATAGAGCAGAATCAAAACTTGGGGTCCAATTCATAAGTTCAAGGTGGAGACAAAAAGTATTTTATGTCGTGCCGCGACGTTAAATTAAGAGCTTGTTAGAAGGCAACACAACTTTACTACTTTCTTTTATTTTTTTTTATTTTTTTTATTTTTTTGTATTATGTTTGTAGTATCGTTTTTTGATTTTCTAGGAGCATGGAAAGTAAAGTTATTGGAAGGATTCAACAGCAAACCAGATGTTTGGAACTAAGTGTGAGGTACCCTCACGAAGGACCAGGCCTAGGAGAAGTCTGAGTACCCCATGAGATGCTAGTGCTTCGGCCTTTGGCCTACCGGGGAGTTTATTTTACCCTCTTGTATGTATGGGTGTGCATTGGAGACAATACACAATTATAAGTGTGGGGTGAGGAGATTGTCTGGGTGACTTTCCATGTTATTTTAGTTGTGTTAGTTAATTTTTTTTTAAAAAAGAAAAGATTGAACTTTTCCCGACGATGGATATATTAGAAAATTTTCTTGAGGGATTTAAGTCGAAAGGAAAAAGATAAAAAGATTTTCTTTTGTTAGGTAGTGTAGCAATTACCTCTTGGTTTTTCTTTGTGCCGCGGTTCTTTTTCAAGGGTTTTGTTTGAACCGGGTGTAGTTAGTTTTATTTTTTTAGGACTAGGAGATAGTATGATATGAATTGAATTGAAGCAATATCTCTTGACTTTGTTATGCCTTGAGAATAGTGAGTACTTTGGTTGTGACGCTTAGGCTCAGTTTTTGACTCTTGTGTAAGTTTTGTATGATTTTAAATTTTCTTAACTGCTTTGACTAGTGTGTCCTGATGAATCCAATCCTAAGTGAGTTATGTGCCATGTGTGTGTGAGGTTTGGGTGTTGTTCTATGCATTGCATTTGATGTTTAGAACTTGCCCCGTGTGTTTGCAAAGCGAAATAGTATCTTTGTTCAGTCTTGGAAGTGATATAGGCGTTTCTTTGTTGAGCTATTATATATATTACCCGCCTAATTGTTATGTATCGTAGTTAACCCCTTTGAGCCTGTAATCCTTTTTCTTTGGCGACCATGTTACAAGTCTTATCCATTTGTTTGAATTAACCATCTATTTGAATCTTCTAACCTCTCATGAGCACTTGAAATGTTATGAACTGTGTAAAAGTTAAAGTGTGGGGTGGTTGGTTTGTCTTTTGAGTGAAACTAATGAAATAAGGAGAAAGGTGCACTATTTTGAAAAAGTAAGAGTCACTTGTATTTTTAAAAAAAAAAAAAGAAAAGGAAAAAAATAGTTGTATTGTTGTGAAAAAAAAATTCCTTGATAAGTGGTGACTCTTGATGTAATTGTGCTTAAAGAAGTATGGGGTAATATACATTGATGTGAAGGTGGAGTTTGGTTTGACATAAATATGGGGTTTGAATGTTAAAGTATATGTATTAAAATGGTTAGGGAGGTGTAGTAACTCTTATATCTAAATGTGGCATACCCGTCCCACAACCTACATTACAACCAAATAAAAGTCCTACCGGATCCTAGACTGAATGAGATCGATTAGTAGAGTAAACACTACAGGAAAGCCTATGGTGCATCGTTTGTGGCATATGAATGTTATTTCTGAGAATGAGTGAATTTTTTCTATCTTGAGTTCCTAAGTGTTCTTAAATTTTATTATATGGAACTACTCTCTTTTGTTGTGTGAGGGCACTTGATTCATGAAGCAAAAGGTAATGTCAGTGACCTATATGTTAGAGTAAGTGGGTGAGTTGTGAATAATGCATGGTACTTGTGAGTCAAATCTTGAGGTGAAGATGTTACGCTTTTGTGCTTAGACTATTTTAAGTATTCTTGGTGTGATGAGTTAGGAGAATTGTTTAAAAAGGTCGTGTCTATATAAGGTGTAGTTTGACTGCTCGAGGATGAGAAATGGTTTAAGTGTGGGGTGTTGATGATAGTCCATAATTACGTATTTTAGTCGCTTATTACACTCTATTTTACTGCACTTTAATTGAGTTTGAGCTTTAATTGCTAGTATTTTGCACTAATTGTGTGTTTTATACCTTGTAGGAGTGATTCTTAACTATGTAGATGTTGTAAAATGAATTCAAGTGATTTGGAGCTTCGAAGTCTGAGTAAAATCCCAAGTAATTAATCCGGGATCGTTTTCGGGAATCAACGGATGATAGTTAAGAACGAACGAAGAATCGAGTAGGCATATTGCACACTGTCTATTAAAATGCACATAACTTTTCGTAAAACTCCATTTGGGCTGAAAAATATATGGTTGGAAAGGTAACTCAAAGGGATACAACTTTCATGATTTAAGTTTTTCCAAATTATAAATATAAGAGGGTGAAAAGTGGCAACAAGTGCACGTCCGTGCATGGTCCGCTGATGTGAGGCAGAAACTGGCCAAAATTCGCAGTCAATCCGCGGTTGATCCGCGGCCGCGGACGTCCTGACCAGGAAAAGTATCCTTTTTTGCGTAGGAGAAGGTACAATTGTTCGTGCCCAACCCTACTTGGTATATATACATAGAAAAACATTATTTTTGGGACTTTTGACAAAGATTTGACCTGAGGAGGCAACAACACACTAGGAGCAAGGCGGAGAATTCTTCTACGAGTTTTTTCACTTCCTTCTTCCTATTTCCATTGTCGGTTATGACTTTTAATATTGTAGGTTTACATACTATTATGAATAGGCAATTTGTTATCTAGGGTTTTGATGGAATCTCTTGGAGGATAAATTCTTGTTATGTTTTAATATAATTTAATCTTTGAATTTGTCTATTTGTTCAACTACGTGCTTACTTCAGTTGATTGAATGGCCATCGGTTGACTGTGCCTATTTATTATGTGTTGCTTGAGAAAGATACATATTTAGGTAGTTGTTGAACAACGTCACTCCTAAGGTATGTGAGAAATCAATGCAGCGAGTTTAAAGGTAGGTTTAGAAATAACAAAGCCTTGACGTTGTTATAATGAGTAGTTAGATAAAGCCAACTAGTGTAGTTCGAGAGAATATGTCTAGTAAATTGTTGTAGTTGCTCGAGAGAGAATTACGACACCTAAAGTGCTCATGATCAATAGAGAATACATAGGCGAAATTGCAAGGAACATAGCAGGAAGGATTCCGACAATTGGGGAAATCATAACTCTAGACATCCTAAATTTAATCTCCAATCCTTAGTATCTTTAGTTGTTAATTTACTGCTTTATTTTTTTAGTTAATTAGTTATATATAAACATCAAATTAAACATGAAAATCAATGATAGACTTTTCGGGTGGAAAGACCTCCGGACGGCTTACAATCAACTAAAACAACATCAAAATAGACATAAAACATATAAGGAACTATTCCGAATGATAAAGTTTCAATCTTTATAAAATCTTAAAAATTGACCCAAAAGTCGACCCCCGTGCCCGCACCTCGGAACCCAACAAATTTACAAATTCTAGTTACGCATTCCGATACGAGTTCACCCATACTAAATTTATCCAATTCCGATAACATTTGGTCTTTCAAATCATGATTTTTCATTTTATAAACTTTCTTTCAAAACCCACAATCCCCTCAACCCAAAACACAAATTAAATGATGAAAACAAGAAATAATTCATGAAATATAATTAATTCTAGTGGAAGAACACTTACCCATTCGATTTGTGAAAAACCCTTAAGGAATCGCCCAAAACCGAGTTCTAGAAGTCAAAATATGTATAAAATGGTGATACCCCGATTTTGGAAAACTTATATTCTGCCCAGATGTTTGATGAATCGTTATCACGGAACATTGATTGTGATCGTGGAGAAGAAAAGAAAGGCTGCTCAGGCTTAAAGTACTGCGATCGCGGGGGAAGTAATACGATCGCAAAGAGGAACAATTGCCACTAGCCAAAACACTCTATGCGATCGCGAAGGCACGTGTGCGATCGCGTATGAGAAGTTACCCGCTGCCCAAATTGCCACACTACGCGATCACGAAGCGTGGAATGCGATCGTGTAGAAGAGATAACCGGATGCCCTGATGGAACACTATGCGATTGCGATGTTGTAGATGTGATCGCGAAGAAGAAGAAAGTATACCTCTGCGATCGCGGTAGATTATGCGCGAACGCGTTGAAGGAAATTCTGGGCTGTTCAAAGAGACACTATGCGATCGCTACTACTCCTATGCGATCGCATAGATAGAAACCAGAATGCAGGTTCAACAGTTCAAAATAGGGAAAATGGACGCGAAACCCATCCGAAACACACCCGAGACCTCGCGGCTCAAAACCAAATATTCACACAACCTCAAAAACATCGTACGGACTTATTCGAGTAATCAAAACACCAAAATAACATCATAAACATCAAATTAAACATGAAAATCAATGAAATTTCTCAAAACTTCTTTAAACATCAAGTTTGCATTTTTGACCCGAATCACGTCAAACCAATCTGTTTATTACCAAACTTCACAGATAACACATATAAATCATATCGAACCTGTACTAGGCTCCGGAACCAAG
>MDKI01034454.1:0-42815 GCA_005239505.1 Nicotiana paniculata
AGGGATGCTTAAAAGCTTTTTTAATTTGATAAAATTGGAAATAAGGAAAATATTACTATTATTAGGACAGGTGACACTAAAATATGGATTTCGAAAAAATTCGTATAAGTTTTACACGCTCATTTTTTCTTGTTAAGCACGCACGAGCCACGTACCAAAATAGATATGTGTCAGACACACTTTGGAAAGGTTGAGTGTGTTAGATAATTTTCGTAGTCAGAAAGTGTGTAACATGGATTTGGTCCATAGTTCATAGGGTAACATATGTATTTTTCCATGATATTATTCCCCCACTAAATTTCTAATATTTTACAAGAGAATACATTAAAAAGTTACAAAAAGATAATCAGGTGACCTTAGTATTCTTAAGGAGATAGAAGAATTGTCATATATAAATGTATGTGACCTTAGTATGTTTAATCAGGTGAACATTTGAATTATAAAATTATCAAAAAGATAATTTTATCTAGTTGAAAGTACTTATTGGAAAATAATAATAACAATCGTAATGCATTTAACGAAGATAGTGAAGGTTGAATGGAAAGTGGGGTCCACCTAAAGAATTTAATAGTTTGTGGCCAAGTTAGTGTTGGTTTTTCCTGTTATTAAGAACAAACAACCAAATTTTTGAGCCTAGTATACAAGCAAACAATGCATTAATATATTTGAAATGATCATTATGCACTTGGTCAACCTCCTCTTCTCTCTTCTATATAATAGAAATATAACCGGTTCAGAGTTCATGATTAGAGTAGGGGTTACAAGAAAGCGCTAGTTCAAATAGTTACTGCTTCTGCGAATTAATGATCTTTGTATGTTATATTTTCATTTCACATCAACGAAATTGGTCCTTGTCATTAGCATGACTAATTTTAGGGTATGCGTGTATTCCCCGTGCATCTTATTGAATAAAATTTTGTAAAATAATTATATACATATTTTTTTTAAAATTAGGTTTGAGTTATAAACTTAAATATAAGCTTATAAAATTAATGAATACTGATCATATATAGCTAATTCAAAAAAAAAAGTTTGTTTGTAAAAGTCCTCTATCATTCACTTTAAATTATGTCCCAATTTTATAATTTTATCAATTTAATTTCACAAGTTATTGTGCTTCCTTTTAGTTTCATTAAAAATACGTAGGCCTTAAAGATTTAAGATATTTTCTGAAATTTTCTTCAAAAGCTATTCTCAAGTTCTTTCAAAAGAGATAAACAAGGTATAGAATTTTATTACGATTGTGTAAAGATTAGTCAAATAACATAAATTAAAAAATTGAGTCTTATAGTTTCTCAATTTATCTCCCTTCAAAAGTTTCAATGTTATCCATTTAGTGAGGTTTTAGTTGTTGAAATAAAAAGAAATACGAATTTATAATTTACATAAATTTGTTGGAACGTGCATGGGCGAAGAAATCATTGCTAAAACATGCAAATTCAATAGAACGAACAAATTATTATGAAAGGTTAATGAATTCACTGTGTATGGTGCATACATATTAAGTTGGATATTTTTTATATATATTATTCATTTTAAAGTCCTATATATTTTGACCTTTTACACAGGGGCAAAGTCGCATGGTCATAAGGTTGGTCGATTGACCACCATTTATCAAAAAATTACAGTGTATATATAAGTAATATATCACATTTTAGAGATATACAACACATATTAAATACCCTTTGTCGGAATTTTTTTTTACTTTTTTTCAAATTTGAATGCCCTTGGAAAAATCTAGCTTCGCCATTGCTTTTACATAGTTCAAATGAGAAATAATTTAATAATTAAAATATTAATAGATTTTAAAGTCTTAGAAATTAGTAAAATCTTCTCTACTTTCATCAGGTATGACTTTGCTTATTAGATCATATTGGGTTTGTTGTTGTTATTATTGTTGTTGATAGGAGTGGGAATTTTAAAAATAAATATTTAAATAAATTTGCGTTGAAATAATTTTAATTTAGATGTTATTTTATTAAATAATTTTATTTTAATATGTAATTTTATATCCCCATGTTACAATTTAATTAGAAATCATTGAAGATAACATATAAGTTCTTTTCTTGATTCTATAAGATTGCACGAAGGAATTATTTTCAATTAGTACAATTTATAAAAGGTAAAAGATTTATTGAGTTTAAATTCCTAGATATTAGGACTTCTTACCTAGTTTAATAAGGAAATATTCATATGCAAAAATTTAATTGATTTTAAAGTACTAATATTAAAAAATAGTTTAAATTATTGTCTGTTGTAAAAGCTATTATTAAAGGACAAGTTTAAAGTACTAAATACGTCTTGAGACTTACTGCGTGGAGCTCATAGTAGCGCTAGTCAATAGTACGTGCGTTGCGCGTGTACCTTGTATAAATAAGTAAAAAAATTTAAAACATTTTATAAATATTTTATTTAAAATTATGTTTGAATTATAAAATTAAAGTGCAAGTCGTGAAAATGAAGAATATGGAACTCAATAAAGAAAAATAGTTCCACAAAGAAGTTCTCGATCGCGGTAAATATTTTGAAAAAGAAAAAATTCTCTGTCAATATACAAAGATTAAACTATACATTTATCATGATTAAGTGACAAAAAAGATGTAATTATATATTAATTAACTATGATTCAATAATAATATTAAATATAAAGACAGGTATTATAAATATAATATGTGTTGTAATATTATAAAGCATATTATTTTTATGCTTAGTTACCGGATTTATATTAACTACGTAAAAGGAAGTTGTTGTACACATAGACTAACGTAGAATATATGAATAATACTGTTGTAAAACAAAAGGGAGCTTTTCCTTATTTGAGGTAAATTATCAAGTGAATTTTAACTCCTAAATTATAGGATCTAATTCAATAAGGAAAGATATAATTATTAAAATTTAGTTTATTTTAAAGTTCAAAATATTAGAAAGATAATTTAAATGATTATTTTGTCTAATGTGAAATCTAATTTTAAAGGATAAAAAAACGAACGACATTTCGCTAAGGACCTTCCTACTTTTAATATAGTATAAATAGATAATCCTACTAGTAGTAGGAGTGTCATTTTTTTTTTCAAATAAGGAGAGCAATTAAAAGGGGAAAACCTAGGACAACGAGGCTCCGCAGGGACTTCAAAGTCTTCTCTTTTTTGAAAGGATCTAATTATCTCTGGTACTATCCGAAATTAAGTAATTAGGGGCCCGTTTGATCATAGATTTTGTCAGAATATATTTAGGATTTTTTTGGCATATACATGTTTGGTCATAAATTTTATCAACATTTTGGTAAATTCTCAAAATCCAAAACCCAAATCCCAAAACCAACTCCAAAATATCACTATTACATTTTTTAAAAATTACCCCAAACTTTTATATTTTATAAAAAAAACCATCATTTATTATTTTGTAACAATGCTGCTTTGTCTTCTCGGTCATCTGATAATGTATTATGTAGTTTATTATAAAAATGATAATTTTGTACCAAATTTATTTATGTTCAAGCACTACAACAAAAAAGGCTTTTAGCGGCAATTAAAATATTTTATAGCGGCAATAGAAATGACCGCTAAATCATTTACCCACAATAAGGTTTTGGCCGGTGTAACTGGCGTCGGCAAAGCTATTAGAGGCCATTAGACCAAGTGCTGGTAAAGATCCATCTTATGGCCGGTAAAAGTCCTTAAGTTTTAGCGACATTTATTTCCCGGCAATTACAGTAACCACTAAAATCTCCTAACATTCCATAGGTCATACATCTTGTAGCCTTTATTATTGCCGCTTAAAACCAATTTTAGTGGCCGATAAATGGTACCTCGATTGGCAGCAAATACAATGGCCACTAAAGCGATTCTAGAATTCCGCTTTATTCATCTATTCAATGACTTTTGTAATGGCTGGTAAAATGTAATATCTATAAAAGAGGATATTTTATAGACTTGTATTTTCCACTAAAAATTAAGAAAGAACTACTCCAACATTCGTAATGCATGTTATGCCTATAATAATAATAATTCACTTCAAAAAGCTCAATGTACTTCACCAAATCCATAATTTGAGAGTGTAAATAATGTAACGAATGTTAAACTATTTGAGTCTAATAATTAATGTGATTTCGCGTCTAACTATTATTTTATCAAGTAGCTATAAGCTCGACAATAAGCTACACCGAGCAGATTCTCCCAACTTTTGATCAAAATAACTTCTATATGTCATCTCTCTGAACATCACAATATATGACCTGAAATAATAAAATAAAGTAAATGTCAAATAAATGACATATGAAGTTCATCAACAGCGAATTAAGAAAATAACTACTTGAACTTTACATACTTATATTGGCGACATATCAAGGAATTGCTACTACACAATTCAATCAAAATCAAGTGTACAAGAAATGCATTTCTTTTCCTGCTAACCATTACACTACTACAAAACTCAAAAAGATTTATAGAATACAAAGGTAGTCAAATGCTAGTCCAAACAAAATACAATATGTTACACTTAACAAATTGCATTCTCTTTTATCCTTAACCAATCCTAAATCTTTGAGACACTATAATGCATGTTCTTCACAATAGAACTCTTATCATGACAAACATATTAAATGGCTATGAAACTTTCGGATATAAATGAGACTGAAATGACATTATTCATGACTCTACGAGAAAATAAATTGCATAACAGCTACTTCCAATGGTAACATGAAGTTAACAACTTCATTGTTTAAACTCATTGAAGTAGTTGGATTTCTAAGTCCACATAGTTATGTTTCAGCATAGAGATTACTTCATGTAATTTAGTGCAACAGTAGACATATTTTGGTTCCAATTTAGACAAGTCATTTTAATGGTTAGATGTTTTATCAACTTTCTTATAGTGATTGTCTTCCAAAAGGCTATAGCTTGTGATGACCCAAAAAGTCATCCCGTATATTTCTAGCTAATTCTATGTTCTGAGGTCGTAAAAACCTCCTTCTATCTCACCTTGATTTACGTGCGCATCCCGGACGTATAGACGGGAAGCCTTTATGTGAAAAACTGATAAAAATGATAATTTTTGTGTTAGAAATTTGAATAAAGTTGACTTCGGTCAACATTTTTGATAAACGGATCCGGACCCGTAATTTGACGGTCCCGGAGGGTCTGTAAGAAAGTATGGACTTGGACGTATGCCCGGAATCGAATTCCGAGGTCCCAATTCCGAGAAATAAATTTTTAAATAAAATTATTTTCTGAAAAATATAAAAGTTTTTGAAAATGAAATTTGAGGTGAAACCTGTGGTATCGGGCCCGTATCTTGGTCCCAGAGCCCGGAACAGGTTCAATATGTTTTATATGTGTTATCTGTGAAATTTAGAAATAAACGGACTTCGTCTGGCGTAATTCGGATCATAAATGGAAAATTTAGAAGTTTTAGAAGTTTTAAGGAATTTCATTGATTTTGAGGTTTAATTCGATGGTTATGATGTTATTTCGGTGTTTTGATTACTTGAATAAGTCTGTAGGATGTATTTGAGGTTGGGTGTATATTTGGTTTCGAGCCCTGAGGGCTTGGGTGAGTTTCGGGTAGGCGTCGGAGTGCAAATGCCTTAGGAAATTTCTGGTGTTAGTGATGTTATCTGGTGTCTAATAGATTAGGCTATGCGAACGCACAGCTAAGGCTGCGAACGCAAGCACAAGTTTGGGCTGGGCAGGATTAAGCTAGTGCGATCGCACCATGTAGGTCGCGATCGCGGAGTGAGGGTCTGGGGATGCTATGCGAATGCACCAGGGTGGTTGCGAACGCACAGCGTAAGAGGGGACCTGGGGGCTGGGTGTGTTTTACCCTGTGCGAACGCGACCCTTATCACGCGAACGCATAGGCCAAATCAGTTAAGCCTTCACGAACGCGACCATGGGGTCGCGAACGCATAGCCCAAATCAGTTAAGCCTTCGCGAACGCGACCATGGGGTCGCGAACGCATAGAGGAATATTGGCCCAGTGATTTTCAAAGCCAAAAACAGAATAGTTACGAGATACTTCACCATTTTTCACAAACTCTTTCTTCTCCACACCTCTTGGGCGATATTTGAAGAACTTCTTCACCATAGCTTCATAGATAAGTAATCCTATGATTCTAGGCCTTCATAGGCGATTATTAGATTCTAGGCCTAAAATCATGGAATTAAAGGGTAGGAATTGGGATTTTAGGTAGAGTTAGGGATTTTTTAATTTTTTGGGAATTTGACCTTATTTTGGGGTCGGATTTCAAGACAAATTATATATTCGGACTCGTGGGTGAATGGGATCGGGTTTCGGTCCGAACCTCGTGTTTTGACCAAGCGGGCCCGGGGTCGATTTTTGGAATTTTAGGAAGAATGTTGAGAATTCTATAATTAAGCATTGGAATTGAATTGTTTAGCATTTATTGATGTTATTGGGTCAATTATGTCTAGATACGATTGTTTCGGAGTCGGTTCAAGAGGAAAGCGGTGCTAGAGGCTTGATTTGGATTCTTGGAGTCGAGGTAAGTATCTTGCCCAAACTTGTGGGGGGGGGGGGACTACCCCTTAGAATTGAGTCTTCCTTGTTGATTGTGGTCCGAGTATGCGAGGTGACGAGTGTGTACTCGGACTTATTTGCAATTAGATTGGCCTTTTAGGATTTTTAGGTTCTTATATTACCTGTGTATGATTTGTAATCGTTACATTCGAATCCTTGGTTGTTAATTTCATCCCTTCCTGTTTAAATTAGAATTACTTGTTTTTGGATTCCTTCGTTGGCTATTTGACTTTACTTTACTTGACTAAATATTCTACTTCTCTTATCACCATGCTATTTTCTTTCTAGCTTGCATAATTGACTATAATTAGTGTCACCTAGCCTTATAGTTGACTAGCCGTAGTTGGAACATCTATTCATTGGAGTCAAGCATTCCCATGAGTCTTACATTGTGATTTATATGACTATTCCCTTAAGTGCCCTTAGGTCTAATTGTTAGACATTAATGTTATTGGTATTTCCTTGATGTTGCCTATTACTGGGCCTTTGTTTAAGCTAAGTGTTATTCCGTGAAGTTATCTATAGCTGTTTGCTTTGCCGAGATGTTATGGTTTCTGTTACTGTTTATGCTGTTAATGATATGGTTTGTATTGTTGACTCCCTTGCCGGGATGTGATGGTTTCTATTACTGCTTATGTTGTTAATGATATTGTTTGTATTGTTGACTCCCTTGCTGGGATGTTGTGGTTTCTATTACTGGTTATGTTGTTAATGATATTATTTGTATTGTTGACTCCCTTGCCGGGATGTGGGGATTTATGGGTCATATTTTTGGTTTTTCCTTTCCAAACTGTTGTTCTTGATATTGTTTGGGTGAGGAAGAGTGTAAAGCACGAAGGGTGATGTCGTGTATTGTGAGGATGAGATTGTTAAAGCACGAAGGGTGATGCCATGCCATGTTATGATATTAAAGCACGAAGGATAATGCCGTGCCATGTAGTGATATTAAAGCATGAAAGATAATGTTGTGCCATGTTATGATATTAAAGCACGAAGGAGAATGGTGTACCGTATCTATATATTTATTGTGAGGATGAGAGTAAATACACGAAGGGAGATGCCGTGCACTTATTTTGGTAAGAGTGAGAGTAAAGCACGAAGCGTGATGCCGTGCACTTGTTTTGGTGAGAATGAGAGTAAAGCACGAAGAGTGATGCCGTGAACTTGTTTTGGTAGGATGAGAGTAAAATCACGAAGGGTGATGCCGTGCACTTGTCTTTGCATTTTATTTCGTTGTTCTAAATTTGGATATTCCTACTGATCTCTTACTGCATTTATTGGCAAGATTTGATATTCCTCCTGTACGGCATGGTAATTTCTGAGTTACAGACTAATTTCCGGTGGATAAATCTTGAGAAGATTTTGATCAAGGGATTTTATTGAAAAGTATCCTTGAAAAAGCAATGGTTTGAAATGATTATATTTGAATGACTTATACATCGAAGGTATATTTGAAAGGCACTAGTCTTGCCTAAAATGATATTTGGAAGCCATTTATTGGGAAAGCATCTTTGAGAAGTTTCGTATTTTTAAAGAAACCATGTTTTACGTAATTCTCTCTATTAAATATACTTATATCTAGTTTTGGAGAAAAGATGTTTTCAAAGGAAACTCTTCCTTACTAAAATAATTTTATTTGCAAAAGTTTTTCATATGAACTATTGTTTAAAGATTTCCACCAGTTTATGGATTCTAGTGGCTAAGGCCCGATGTGAACAAACTGATGCAGAGTTGAGTTATTGGTGTTCTCTATTGTATTGTGTTTCCTTTCAGCTTGGCTTGTTTTGTTGTCCATCTTTCTAGGTATTTTTGTGTTGTTTCGTGATTGATTTCTGTAATTGCCGTCCGCTTTATATTTTCATTGTTGTAAATTATTCCGTGAAGTCTTAGATAGATGTAACGTTTGGTCATTTCTACATTCATGTTATTTATCTTGTAGACCAGTAGTGTCTTGACTAGTCCTCATCACTACTCCACCGAGGTTAGTCTTGATACTTATTGGGCACCGCTGTGGTGTGCTCATACTAGACTTCTGCACATTTTTGTGTGGATGATTGCCGAGGAGACTCAAGGTAACCTGCTGCTACGTTCGCAGGCGTCGGAGTCACCTTCTTCGTATTTATTATTCATACACTGTTACATTTATTTCCAAACAGTTGTACTTAGAAGTTGTAGAAAATTCGTAGAGCTTATGACTTGTACTACCAGTTTTGGGAAAGTTTGTATATTCTGTTGAGATCCTATTTCAAGACTATTAGTTTTCCTTTTATTTTTGTTGTTATTCAGTAACTACTAGGCTTACCTAGTCCCTAAGACTAGGTGCCATCACGATACCCAACAGAGGCAATTTGGGTCGTGACAAGTTGGTATCAAAGCTCTAGGTTCATAGGTGCTACGAGTCATAAGCGAGTTTAGTAGAGTCTTGCGGATCGGTACAGAGACGTCTGTACTTATCTTCGAGAGGCTACAAAACTATTAGGACAATTTCACTTCCTTCATTCCTATCGTGCGATTTTATTGATCTTGAAGTTTGAAATTATTGTTCCATTCGCTCACCGATGGTAAGGACACGAACGATGGTTCCTAATGATGTTACCCTGAAGCAAGTGTCGCAAGGGTCAGAGACAGAGGCCAACGAGGAGCACATGCCGCAGTTAAGATGCCTATCAGAGAAGCCGTTGAGGAGTCGACAGTAGTTCTAGTTGGGGGACAGGTACTGGGGGTGCCTGTTGCTACCCCGAACTTCAGGAGACCTGAGCGCAGTTTTGAGTATAAGTGGTACATTGAATCAGGCAGGGTTGATTCTAGTGCACCGGTTTCTTCACAGATCAGGGGAGGAGTTCACACTCCCACCATCTACACTCTAGAGTAGCGAGATCATATTGGTCAGGTTCTAGTTGTTATGGCAGCACGACATGTGGTTTCAGTTCAGTCCGCGGTTAGAACAGTAGCCTCGGAGGAATAATACCTTGGACTTGAGAGGTACAGAAAGTATCACCCTTCTATCTTTCAGTGGATTGGCGGCAGATGGTGCCTAGGGTTTCCTGGAAGAGTGTCACTATATTCTTCGCGCTTCGGGTATTGTGGAGACGAGCGTGTTTGTTTTTTTGTCATGTCTCAGGTTCAGAGTAGTGGGTGGATCAGTGGTGGCGGAATATGAGTTGGGGTCACCTGACCGAGTTAGCTTCACCAGCATGGATTCAGTTTTTGGAGATGCTTTGAGGGAGGTTGCACCTCAGTTCCTTTGGGATGTACGGCGCGCAGAGTTGAGCAGTTGTGTCAGAGCGCTGTGTCACTATGGGAGCATGCCGTTAGATTTAGTGAGTGGTCCAGACATGAACTTTGCTTGGCTGCTTCAGCTGGGAGATGAGTCTGTAGAGTCATTTGGGAGATTCATGCATGATATTCGGTTTAGCGGGACTCGAGAGTTAGAGTAGGATGCCTTATTTCAGCAGGTATGAGGGGATCGCTCGCCGGTTAGAGAGCATGTGGGACCAGGAGCGAGAGGACAGACGAGATCAGGGAGAGAGTTTAGGGAGGCAATGAGGCCTCGTAGATCGGAGGAATCTACTGGTCTGTATTATGGATGCAGGGTACGACACGGTAAAAGTTTTATGGTCAACCAGTTCAATTTGCATTACCAGCTTCGCATGGGATTTCAGGTACTCATGAGTCTCATAGGATTCGTATTGTGTGTTTTTCCATAGCCATGTCGGCAACGAGATTGTTTTCAGTGTGGAGATGTTAGCCATAGGGTGATAGATTGTCCCAGGATTCAGGTAGGTGTGTGGTAGCAGGGTATTCAGGTGAGTAGGGGGCGCCTAAGAGGGGGAGGCCCGACCTATTGATGTGTTGCATATAGTAGACTGGAGGCCGTTGTGCCGGATATCATCACACAAGTATGTTTTGATGTGTTACAGAGGGGCACCATCTGTATTTCATTATAGTTCTGCTGGTCGGGATGAGTTCCCTTATTTGTTGTTTCATTTATGAGTGAGTTCCATGTTTTGCACTCCATTTTGTGTTTGCTCCTGTTGGGAGATTCTGTGAGTAGTAGCCCGTGTCTATCGTTGTTTATTTCATTCTTGATAGTGGTGAAACTGGAAGTGTGTCCTTGTTGTTCTTCGTGGTAAGCTTTATGTGATTTTCCTAAATATTTGATTACGATTTGTGATTTGATATTCCATCGAGATGTGAGATCAGCTAGCGTTATGATTTTATCAGTTGAGATGAATTAGTGGAGGAATTTCAATTGGTATGATATATTTTCGGTATGTGATTCAGAGTTGAGGGCGAGGTCCTCGTGATATTTGTGATTCGATATGTTTGGACCGGGCTAAGTACCGCAATGGAAATTTTATCAGGATGGTATCCTTGTGATTTGTTCATATGCCTTGCTTCTTCCTTGTTATATTGATTTTGGTAGTCGGTATTGATAGAGAGTTGTGCCTATGGGCTTGTTTGATAGTTCCTTTATATGTTTCCATTTTCATATTCAGTCATTTCGTGATGTGTTTTCTTTAGTTTAGTTTGCGGGATGTGTGCCCGATGGTGTCAGTTGTGGCTGGTGATTCGGGTGTTTAATAATGAAGACTTCGTGTTCATTGCATCATTATCAGTGTTATGGGGTTTGAGAATAGAGTTCTTTCAGATGTGGGGCTAATTGCCAATGTCGAGTTGATTTCGGGCAGCTATTGTGATCAAAAGTGTTATATGAGCCTATGTGTGATATACTATGTTGTGTGGTTGTGCCTTGTGGGTGTAGTCATGAGTTGATGCAGCTGATTGAGACTAATGCCGGATATGGATTTAGAATCGGGTCTTTTGTAAATGAGTAGAGGGTGAGAAGTAGAGGTAGGAGGCTTATCAGTGGTGATGTGAGGCTATTTTGCAGTTGTGATTGTTTCGTCAGGCTTTCGTGGATTGGGGTGACGTGGGATCACCCGCGAGTATGTGTTAGAAGTGTACAATCAGTGACTGAATGAGTTCAAGGTGAATCCTGGCACTGTGATGACCCAAAAGGTCATCTATATATTTCTAGCTAATTATGTGTTCCGAGGTCGTGAAAACCTCCTTCTATCTCACCTTGATTTGCGTGCGCAGCCCGGGCGTGTAGCCGGGAAGCCTTTATGTGAAAAACTGAGAAAAATAATAATTTTGTATTGGAAATTTGAATAAAGTTGACTTCGGTTAACGTTTTTGGTAAACAGACCCGGAACCGGACCCAGACCCGTGATTTGACGGTCCCAGAGGATCCGTAGAATAATATGGGACTTAGGCGTATGCCCAAAATCGAATTCCGAGGTCCCAAGTCTGAGAAATGAATATTTAAAGAAAATTATTTTCTGAAAAATATAAAGGTTTTTGAAAATAAAATTTGAGGTGAAACCTATGATATCGGGTCCGTATTATGGTTCCGAAGCCCGGTACAGGTTCAATATGTTTTATATGTGTTATCTGTGAAATTTGGAAATAAATGGACTTAGTTTGACGTGATTCGGACCTTAAATGCAAAATTGGATGTTTAAAGAAGCTTTGAGAAATTTCATGGATTTTGGGGTTAATTCGATTGTTTATGATATTATTTTGGTGAACTGATTACTCGAATAGGTCCGTAGGATATTTTTGAGGTTGTGTGCATATTGGATTTTGAGCCCCGAGGGCTCGGGTGAGTTTCGGGGTGTGAAAACATAGAAACATCTGGTGTTTAATGCATTTTCTGGTGTCCAGGTATTTTACCCTATGCGAACGCACTCAAGGGAGTGCGAACGCACAGGGTTATAGAGGTCAGGGGGGTCAGGGTCAAATTTGTTATGTGCGAACGCACGAGACCCCATGCGAACGCACAAGGTAATCTTGGTAGGGGTTGGGTAGTGCTGTGCGAACGCACCCAACCAGGTGCTAACGCATAGGGTTAGCAGGAGCTGGGGGCTGGGCAGCAAAACACACTGTGCGAACGCACTAGTGTGTATGCAATCACGGGGGGTAGTCTAGGTTGACCTGTGCGAACGCAGTCCTCCTGCTACGAACGCACTGCTTTAAATTGCCCAACTATTTTTAAAGACCAAAAAACAGAACCCATTACGGGATAAACCCATTTTTTTCACAACTTCTTCTTCTCCACACCTCCTTGGGCGATCTTTGAAGGGAAACTTCACCATAGCATCATAGGTAAGTGATCTTAACTTCATTTTCTTCCATTTTCATCAACATTTATTAGATTCTAGGCCTAAAAATATGAAATCAAAGGTAGAAATTGGGATTTTGTGGGTAGAGTTAGGGATTTATGAATTTTTGGGAATTTGACCTTGTTTTGGGGTCGGATTACAAAATAAATTATATATTCAGACTCGTGGGTGAATAGGTGATCGGGTTTTGGTCCCAACCTCGTGTTTCGACCAAGCGGGTCTGGGGTCGATTTTTGGAAATTGTGGAAGAATGTTGGGAAATCTATAATTAGGTATTTAAATTGAATTGTTTAGCATTTATTGATGTTATTGAGTCGATTATGTCTAGATACGATTGAGTTGGAGTCGAGTTCGTAAGGAACAGTGCTAGAGGCTTGATTTGGATTTCTTGGAGTCGAGGTATGTATCTTGCCTAACCTTGTGTGGGGGAACTACCCCTTAGGATTGAGTCTTCTATGTTGATTGTAGTCCGCGTGTGCGAGGTGACGAGTGTGTACTCGAACTTGTTTGCAAATAGATTGCCCTTTATGGATTTTGGGTCCTTATGCTCCCCGTATATGAATTGAACTTGTTATATCTGAATTCCTGGTTTCTAGTCTCAACTCTTCCTGTTCAAATTAGACGTACTTGCCTAGCATTCCTTGTTTCTTATAAGATCTTAATTGACTTAAATGAAGACTTTATTTTTCCTACCGTCATGCTATGTCTTCCTTCATATGCTGCCTATGTGACTAGAACTAGTATAATCTCACTCTATAAATGTGACTTAAATGATTTTCCTCTTAAGCATTACTTGGGTCTAATTGATGACCGCCCGTGTTGATGGTATTCTTTGATGTTGCCTATTTACTGAGCATTTGTTCAAACTGAGTTTATTCGGTGAATCTAATTGTCTAAGTGAGATTGGTTATAGCTGATTCCCTTGCCGGGATGATTTGGTTTCTTGGTTGTGAACTTGAATATGTATAATCGTTGCCATATTTGCCTTGTCTTCCCCTCGCTACGTTGTTCTCTCTTTGTGCTTGGCCTTCCTCTCAGTGGCCACTTCTTATGAGCTAGTTGTTACCACTTTTGTGATTTAAGTCTTTGTATTGATTTGCTCATCGCACTTTGTATTCAGCCTTGTTTGCTTTCCCGCCGGTTGTGGCAATATATGTTATTTCTGTCGCATTCTGGTTGTTTTCCTCAATGGACGCATTGCATATTTAAATTGGGACTACGGACAGAGTTTCCCCATGTACTGCATATTTAAATTGGGACTACGGACAGAGATCTGAGAGCTTGCCCCCTGTACTGCACTGCGTATTTAAATTAGGACTACGAACAGAGATCCGGGAGATTTCCCCTGTACTGCATCGCATATTTAAATTGGGACTACGGACAGAGATCCGGGAGCTTTTCCCCTGTACTGCATCGCATATTTAAATCGGGACTACGGACAGAGATCCGGGAGCTTTCCCCCTGTACTGCATTGCATGACAAATTCTGAGTTGCAGACTGAGCTCCGATAGTTTTACGATTGAGAAGAATTGGATCGAAAGATATAAATATATATATATTGAAAAGTATATTTGAAAAGCAATTGTCTTGCAGAATGATTATATTTGAAAGAGCAGTACTTGGGAAAAATATATTTTGAACATCATGTATTTTGATGTTATTTGAAAGAGCAGTACTTGGAAAAATATATTTTGAACATCATGTATTTTGATGATATTTGAAAGAGCAGTACTTGGGAAAATATATTTTGAACATCACGTATTTTGATGAGATTTGAAAGAGCAGTATTTGTGAAAGTATATTTGAATACCACGTATTTTGAAGAGACTATGTTGTTAAGATTTCTCTTATTAAAAATATATAAATATTCATTCCGAGAAAGTATGTTTCAAAGAATAAATTTCTCGATTTCAAAATGATTATATCTTTAAAGCTTTCAAAATAAACTCACGATTTAAAGGTTTTCACTTGAAAGTTGACCAATTTTATTGAGTTTATTGGCTAAGACCTGCCGTAGATAAATTGATGCAGTGCTGAGTTGCTAGTATTTTTATTGTGTTGTGGTTCTCTCCATTTGGATTGCATTCTTTCCATTCTCTTTGAGTATTTCTATTATGCTGTCCGTTGATCGTAATTATTGAATTTCCTGCCGTATTATTCGATCGCATCGTTATTTATATTGAAAAAATATCTTTAGATAGATATTATGTTTCGGTCTTTTATGCATTTATGCCTTTCTACTTATTAGACCGGTGGTGTCTTGACTAGTCCTCGTCACTACTTCACCGAGGTTAGTCTTGATGCTTACTAGGCACCGTTGTGGTGTGCTCATACTACACTTCTGCATATTTTTATGTGCAGCTTCAGGTTATTGTTGTTGGTGGCTGCGCAGATCATTGCCGAGGAGACTCAAGGTAACCTGCTGCTGTGTTCGCAGGCTTCAGAGTCACCTTCCTGTTTTATTTCTATTCAACTGTACTAACTTATTCCTAGACAGTTGTATTTAGATTTGATAGAAAGATTTCGTAAAGCTTATGACTTGTATTTACCGGGTTTTGGGAAATTGTTAACTCTGTCAAGAATTCTGTTTTGAAATCTTTTTTTTTAAAATTTTCTGTATTATTATTGTTGTTCAGTGGAATGTTAGGCTTACCTATTCCCTAAGACTAGGTTCCATCACGATACCCAACAGAGGAAAATTTGGGTCGTGACAGGCACGTCCGAGGACGAACGTGTGTTTAAGAGGGGGAGGATGTGATGACCCAAAAGGTCATCCCGTATATTTCTAGCTAATTCTATGTTCCGCGGTCGTGAAAACCTCCTTCTATCTCACTTTGATTTGCGTGCGCAACCCGGGCGTATAGCCGGGAAGCCTTTTATGTGAAAAACTGATAAAAATGATAATTTTTGTGTTAGAAATTTGAAAAAAGTTGACTTTGGTCAACGTTTTTGGTAAACGGATCCGGACCCGTGATTTGACGGTCCCGGAGGGTTCGTAGGAAAATATGGGACTTGGACGTATGCCCGGAATCGAATTCCGAGGTCCCAAGTCCGAGAAATGAATATTTAAAGAAAGTTGTTTACTGAAAAATATAAAGGTTTTTGAAAATGAAATTTAAGGTGAAACCTGTGGTATCGGGCCCGTATCTTGGTTCCGGAGCCCGGAACAGGTTCAATATGTTTTATATGTGTAATCTGTGAAATTTGGAAATAAACGGACTTCTTCTGGCGTGATTCGGATCATAAATGGAAAATTTAGAAGTTTTAGAAGTTTAAAGAAATTTCATTGATTTTGAGGTTTAATTCGATGGTTATGATGTTATTTCAGTTTTTTGATTACTTAAATAAGTCCATAGGATGTTTTTGACATTGGGTGTATATTTGGTTTCGATCCCTGAGGGCTCAGTTGAGTTTCGGGTAGGCGTCGAAGCGCAAATGCCTTAGGAAATTTCTGGTGTTAGTGCTGTTATCTGGTGTCTAATAATTTAGGCTATGCGAATGCAAAGGTAAGGCTACGAACGCATAGCACAAGTTTGGGCTGCGCAGGATTAAGCAATTGCAATCGCACCATGTAGGTCGCGATCGCGGAGTGAGGGTCTGGGGCTGCTATGCGAGCGCACCAGGGTGGTTGCGAACGCACAACGTAAGATGGGACCTGGGGGCTGGGTGTGTTTTACCCTATGCGAACGCGTCCCTTTGCACGCAAACACATAGGCCAAATCATTAAGCCTTCGCGAACGCGGCCATGGGGTCGCGAACGCATAGAGGAATATTGGTCCAGTGATTTTTAAAGCCAAAAACATAATAGTTATGGGATTCTTTGCCATTTTTCACAAACTCTTTCTTCTCCACACCTCTTGGGCGATTTTTGAAGAACTTCTTCACCATAGCTTCATAGGTAAGTAATCCTAACTTCAATTTCTTCTATTTTCATCAACAATTATTAGATTCTAGGTCTAAAATCATGGAATTAAAGGGTAGAAATTGGGGTTTTGGGTAGAGTTAGGGCTTTTTGAATTTTTGGGAATCTGACCTCATTTTGGGGTCGGATTTCAAGACAAATTATATATTCGGACTCGTGGGTGAATAGGTGATCGGGTTTCGATCCGAACCTCGTGTTTTGATTAAGCGGGCCCGGGGTAGATTTTTGGAATTTTAGGAAGAATGTTGGGAATTTATAATTAAGCATTGGAATTGAATTGTTTAGCATTTATTGATGTTATTGGGTCAATTATGTCTAGATACGATTGTTTCGGAGTCGGATTCGAGAGGAAAGCGGTGCTAGAGGCTTGATTTGGATTCTTGGAGTCGAGGTAAGTATCTTGCCTAACCTTGTTTGGGGGAACTACCCCTTAAGATTAAGTCTTCCTTGTTGATTGTGGTCTGAATATGCGAGGTGACGAGTGTGTACTCGGACTTATTTGCAATTAAATTGGCCTTTTAGGATTCGTAGGTCTTATATTACATGTGTATGATTTGTAATCATTACATTTGAATCCTTGGTTGTTAATTTCATCCCTTCCTGTTTAAATTAAAATTACTTGTTTTTGGATTCCTTCGTTGGCTATTTGACTTTACTTGACTTGGCTGAATATTCTACTTCTCTTATCATCATGCTATATTTTCTTTCTAGCTTGCATAATTGACTATAATTAGTGTCATCTAGTCTTATAGTTGACTAGCCGTAGTTGGAACATCTATTCGTTGGAGTCAAGCATGCCCGTGAGTCTTACATTGTGATTTATATGACTATTCCCTTAAGTGCCACTTAGGTCTAATTGTTAGACATTTATATTATTGGTATTTCCTTGATGTTGGCTATTACTGGACCTTTGTTTAAGCTGAGTGTTATTCCGTGAAGTTAACTGTTTAGGTGAGATTGGTTATAGATGTTTCCCTTGCCAGGATGTTATGGTTTCTATTACTGTTTATGCTGTTAATAATATGGTTTGTATTGTTGACTCTCTTGCCGGGATGTGATGGTTTCTATTACTGTTTATGCTGTTAATGATATGGTTTGTACTGTTGACTCCCTTGCCGGGATGTTGTGGTTTCTATTACTGGTTATGTTGTTAATGATATTGTTTGTATTGTTGACTCCCTTGCCGAGATGTGGTGATTTATGGGTCATATTGTTGGTTTTTTCCTTGCCAAACTGTTGTTCTTGATATTGTTTGGGTGAGGAAGAGTTTAAAGCACGAAGGGGCGATGTCGTGTATTGTGAGGATGAGAGTTATAAAGTACGAAGGGTGATGTCGTGCCATGTTATAATATTAAAGCACGAAGGATAATGCCGTGCCATGTTGTGATATTAAAGCACAAAGGATAATGTCGTGTCATGTTATGATATTAAAGCACGAAGGATAATGCCGTGCCATATCTATTTATTTATTGTGAGGATGAGAGTAAAAGCACGAATGGTGATGTCGTGAACTTGTTTTGGTGAGAGCCGAGTAAAGCACGAAGGGTGACGTCGTGCACTTCTTTTGGTGAGAATGAGAGTAAAGCACGAAGGGGGATGCCGTGCACTTGTTTTGGTGAGGATGAGAGTAAAAACACGAAGGGTGATGCCGTTCACTTGTCTTTGCATTTTATTTCGCTGTTCTAAATTTGGATATTCCTACGGATATCTTACTGCATTTATTGACAAGATTTGATATTCCTCCTGTACGACGTGGTAATTTCTGAGTTACGGACTAAGTTTCGGTGGATAAATCTCGAGGAGATTTTGATGAAGGGATTTTATTGAAAAGTATCATTGAAAAAGCAATAAATGATTATATTTGAATGAATTATACATCGAAGGTATATTTGAAAGGCACTAGTCTTGCCTAAAATGATATTTGGAAGCCATTTATTGGGAAAGCATCTTTGAGAAGTTTCGTATTTTGAAAGAAACCATGTTTTACGTAATTCTCTCTATTAAATATACTTATATCTACTTTGGAGAAAATATGTTTCAAAGGAAACTCTTCCTTACTAAAATGATTTTATTTGAAAAAGCTTTTCATATGAACTGTTGTTTAAAGATTCCACCAGTTTATGGATTCTAGTGGCTAAGGTCCGATGTGAACAAACTGATGCAGAGTTGAGTTATTGGTGTTCTCTATTGTATTGTGTTTCCTTTCATCTTGGCTTGTTTTGTTGTCCATCTTTCTGGGTATTTTTGTGTTGTTTCGTGATTGATTTCTGTAATTGTCGTCCGCTTATATTGTCATTGTTGCAAATTATTCCGTGAAGTCTTAGATAGATGTAACATTTGGTCATTTCTACATTCATGTTATTTATCTTGTAGACCAGTGGTGTCTTGACTAGTCCTCGTCACTACTCCACCGAGGTTAGTCTTGATGCTTAGTGGGCACTGTTGTGGTGTGCTCATACTAGACTTCTGCACATTTTTGTGTGCAAATCAAGGTATATATTGTAGTAGCTGTGTGGATGATTGCCGAGGAGACTCAAGGTAACCTGCTGCCACGTTTGCAGGCTTCAGAGTCACCTTCTTCGTATTTATTATTCATACACTGTTGTATTTATTTCCAAACAGTTGTACTTAGAAGTTGTAGAAGATTCGTAGAGCTTATGACTTGTACTACCGATTTTGGGGAAGTTTGTCTATTATGTTGAGATTCTATTTCAAGACTGTTAGTTTTCCTTTTATTTTTGTTGTTATTCAGTAACTAATAGGCTTACCTATTCCCTAAGACTAGGTTCCATCACGATACCCAACGTAGGGAATTTGGGTCGTTACAAGTTGGTATTAGAGCTCTAGGTTCATAGGTGCTACGAGTCATAAGAGAGTTTAGTAGAGTCTTGCGGATCTTTACAGAGACGTCTGTACTTATCTTCGAGAGGCTACAGAACTATTAGGAGAATTTCACTTCCTTCATTCCTATCGTTCAAGTTTATTGATCTTGATGTTTGAAATTATCGTTTCATTAGCTCTCCAATGGTGAGGACACGAACGACGGTTCCTAATGATGTTACCCCGCAGCAAGTGTCGCAAGGTTCAGAGACAGAGGCCAACGAGGAGCACGTGCCGCAGTTAAGATGCCTACCAGAGCAGCCGTTGAGGAGTCGCCAGTAGTTTTAGTTGGGGGACAGGTACTGGGGGTGCCTGTTGCTACCCCGGACTTCAGGATACCTGAGCGCAGTTTTGGGTATAAGTGGTACATTGACTCCGACAGGGTTGATTCTAGTGCACCAGTTGCTTCACAGATCAGGGGAGGAGTTCGGACTCCCACCGTCTACACTCCAGAGTAGTGAGATCATATTGGTCAGGTTCCATTTGTTATGGCAGCATGACATGTGGTTTCAGTTCAGCCCCTCGGTTAGGACAGTAGCCTCGGAGGAAGAATACCTTGGACTTGAGAGGTACAGAAAGTATCACCCTTCTATCTTTCAGTGGATTGGCGACAGATGGTGCCCAGGGTTTCTTGGAGGAGTGTCACTATATTCTTCGCGCTACGGGTATTGTGGAGACGAGCGAGTTTGTTTTTTTGTCATGTCTCAGGTTTAAAGTAGTGGGTGGATCAGTGGTGGCGGCATATGAGTTGGGGTCACCTGACCGAGTTATCACCAGCATGGATTCAGTTTTTGGAGATGCTTTGAGGGAGGTTGCACCTCAGTTCCTTCGGGATGTACGGTGCGCGGAGTTTGAGCAGTTGTGTCAGGGTGTTGTGTCACTATGGGAGAATGCTGTTAGATTCAGTGAATGGGCCAGACATGCACTTCGCTTGGCTGCTTCAGCTGGGAGAGAGTCTGTAGAGTCATTTGGGAGATTCATGCATGATATTCGGTTTAGCGGGACTCGAGAGTTAGAGTAGGATGCCTTATTTCAGCAGGTATGAGGGGATCGCTCGCCGGTTAGAGAGCATGTGGGACCGTGGGTTAGAGGACAGATGAGATCAGGGAGAAAGTTTAGGGAGGCAATGAGGCCTCGTAGATCGGAGGAATCTACTGGTCCGTATTATGGAGGCAAGGTACGACGGTAAAAGTTTTGTGGGTCAACCAGTTCAGTTTGCATTACCAGCTTCACATGAGATTTCAGGTACTCATGGGTCTCAGAGGATTCATATTGTGTGTTTTTCCACAGCCATGTCGGTAGCGAGATTGTTTTCAGTATGGAGATGTTAGCCATAGGGTGAGAGATTGTCCCAGGATTCAGGTAGGTGTGTGGTAGCAGGGTATTCAGGTGAGTAGGGGGCGCCTGAGCGGGGGAGGCCCGACCCCTTGATGTGTTGCATATAGTAGGCCGGAGGCCGTTGTGTCGGATATCATCACACAAGTATGTTTTGATGTGTTACAGAGGGGCACTAGTTGTATTTCATTATAGTTCTGCTAGTCGGGACGAGTTCCCTTATTTGTTGTTTCATTTATGAGTGAGTTCCATGTTTTGCACTTCATTTTGTGTTTGCTCATGTTGGGAGATTCTGTGAGTAGTAGTCCATGTCTATCGTTGTTTATTTTATTCTTGATAGTGGTGAAACTGGAAGTAAGTCCTTTTTGTTCTTCATGGTAAGCTTTATGGGATTTTCCTAAATATTTGCTTACGAGTTGTGATTTGATATTCCATCGAGATGTGAGATCAACTAGCGTTATGATTTTATCAGCTGAGATGAATTAGTGGAGTAATTTCAATTGGTATGATATATTTTCGGTATGTGATTTAGAGTTGAGGGCGAGGTCCTTGTGATATTTGTGATTCGATATGTTTGGACCGGGCTGAGTACCGCAGTGGAAATTTTATCAGAATGGTATCCTTGTGATTTGTTCATATCCCTTGCTTCTTCCTTGTTATATTGTTTTTGGTAAGTCGGTATTTATAGAGAGTTGTGCCTATGAGATTGTTTGATAGTTCTTTTATATGTTTCCATTTTCATATTCAGTCATTTCGTTATGTGTTTTCTTTAGTTTAATTTGCGGATGTGTGCCTGGTGGAGTCAATTATGGCTGGTGACTTGGGTGTTTAATAATGAAGACTTCGTGTTCATTGCATCATTATCAGTGTTATGGGGTTTGGGAACAGAGTTCTTTCAGATGTGAGGCTAATTACCAATGTCGAGTTGATTTCGGGCAGCTATTGTGATCAAAAGTGTTATATGAGCCTATGTGTGATGTACTATGTCAAGACCAAATAACTAAAGTGAAAACTAAAACAAGCCAAGGTCTTGATGGACTTGCTTCAAAATAACGAGGATTAGAAGTACAGCTAGAGTACACATTTCCCCACAATACTACATAAAACAAATAAAAGTACTTTAAAGAAACCTGAAATTAAGAAGGAACTCCACCTTTTTCTGGAGATATTTTTATAATTGCCTTGCTAACGAGAGAACATGTCAATCTAAAATTCAAGAAACATCTTCCCGCGATAGCTCAAGCTTCAAGAGCCACATGTTGTTCTAATATTCCTTCCTTGTTCAATCAAATAGTAGATGTAGTCAATAATATCACAATATAACAGAGAATTAAAAATATGATGTATTCAAAAGATGTTGCTAGATAAATTCACACACCATTGTTATATATATATATATATATATATATATATATATATATAAAACTTTCTTAATCATCAATTAATCTACCTCTTTAATACTTCAATTATGGAACAACCAAGCATCTAAATCAGAAACTAAACTATTCAAATTCAGAAGCAAAGACAAGTTGTTCAACTAACACAACTAGATTTCATTACTTTTTATGATTATTAGGTGCATTACCTAACAGAGGAATTCATGAATAAAATTTGTAAATAGGACTACAACACGTCTCTCTTAGCTTTTCCAGCAAATATAAATAATTTTAAAAAAAAATTGAAGACAAGATTACCTCCATGGTTGGAGTTAATTGTATAAACTTATTGGATTAATGAGAGGATGAAGTCTGTTGAGGGAGAAATGTTAATTTTAGCCCACCATTTTGATTACCATGACGGCCATAATTGCCACCAAGGTCATTGCCAGCTTTGAAGCTCTTTTCTTCACCACATGAATCTTAATTACTACTCTATAAACTTCTAAAGGGGAAAAGGAAAAAAGAAGAAAATAAAAGTGGGAACTTTAAGTGAATATTGCATAGATTTGATAGGTAATGTAGATTCATTGAAGAAGATATAGTCTTCTATATCAAAGCTCAACATTGATAATAACAGGTAACATCAAGATGTTTTTTCAATTTTTGGCATGGATTGTGTAAACTCTCTTAGCTCAAAGTAGATGATGAACATATACATGCATGCAGAAACACATGACAAAGAGGTTATGCAAGTGACCAGAGTCAATTTATTTCAATAAAATTGCAGGGAGTATTGGAAGCCTTCCCATGTCATTGGCCAAACTCAATGACGATTACTTCAAATGAGACTCGAAACCATGAGGCAACTTTGAGAATAGATTGATCTAAATGTCTCTCCGTGTCGTCAATACACCTCAACAACAACAACAACAACAACAACAACAACAACAATAACAACAACAACAAATAAATTGGTCGTCAAAAGAATATCTGTAGGTTGTGCAATGGAAATTGGTCATCATATAAACCACTTGATGCAGTTCCATATCAAGTGAAGAAGATAGTTTGAAATACATGGATCACTTGGCTTCGGCATGCTTGATGGAAATGGACATAACTTGATCTTAGCAGAACCTAATAATCCTTTAAATAAACATATACTTGGTCTTTCTTATTTTATAAATTACATATGAAATACATAGATAAGCATATTCTTGGACTCTTGGTCTTTCTCGTCCCATAAGTAGACTCTAGATATATTTCCACTCAACTTGTATCATATAAAGTTTTAAAGATTAGAAGCTGGAAAATTTAGCTACCCAACAAAATGTATTTCATGTAAAATCTTAATCATTTTATTTTCTGTGATGTACTATGAGTTAGGATGTGGCAAAAAGCAAAATAGTTACTTTTCAGTATGTAGTAGCAGAAATAGCATATTTCTTTTTTAAGAGAAATTAAACTCTTTGTAAATGACACAAGTTGTAGCCTCCTCACTAATCATTTGCTATCTGTTACCCCCGACACGTTTCTAGACTTTGGAAAACGACAGTAGTGATCTTGAAGTTAGCGTAGCTAAATAAATAGTGAATCTCTGATTCACCCATTTTCTTATCTTAGAAAGGGGTTCTACATTTTGATGGAGTTAGAACCTGTAAAATCTATCCTAAAACTCTTTTTAATTCTTTTTGGGGAGTGCGGGAGAACCTTTTTACCTAAGTGAGAATTGCCTTTGAGAAGAACACACAAAAATACACATCTACAAATCAGACATTAAGATTCTTTGAACAGAGTGATACTGAGTAGATCTTTTATCCAATCGAGAAATCAAGAAAGGAAAATGTAATTCATCAAAATCTTCATTTAAATATTAATACCAAATAAAACTAAAGTATTGTCCATAGATAAAGAAATTGATTACTGACCTGAAATATTTTAATGGAGGGAAGAAGATTATTGTTGTTCTTCTATGTGATTTTCAAGCCCTAGTGTTTCGCCAACTGAGAGAGAGACGAGGGAGATAAAGCGAGGTAGAGAGTGAATTTTGGGAGAATGTACAAGAGTGACCCTAAAAATTGAAATAGGATTTAAAAGTAAAGAGGGAACATGGGGAAAATTTTGGGGGAAGATGAAAAATTAATAAAATGTAGCTTCCCGGCATAAATTTTACTAGCCATTCATTTTAGTTTCCAGTAAAAGCGGATCTATCGCTGGCTATTACTAGTTTGCCGGTAAATTTTGTGCTTACAATATAAATTAGCAGTATTTAGTTTATTGCCGCTAAATTTTAGTCGGTAAAAGCAATTTTTGTGGTAGTGAAGACTATGGTTTGCGATGATATAATGAATATTATTGATAAAGGCAATGTTATGTATTTGTGATAGTTCTTAGAACTTGTGGGTATAAGTCATGTTTCATATTTTTTCAAATAAAAAAAAAGTGAAATATGTTTTGAAAACTTATGTCCCAATACATTTTTAAATCAACTTCACCCAAATCGGATTTTTCAAAATAAATTTGGGAATCAATGGTCAAACGCTAGCTAGATTTCTAGTTGTTTACCCGTAAAACGGTACAATTGAATTTATACGTGGTTTCTAGACAAGTGAATTAATTTGATCCTTAATAGATGAATTATATAAATACGCAATACTTAGCCCTAAGATTAAGACAAAATAGAAGAAATATAGTTCCGGGAGCAGGGCTTTCGGGCACAACATCAATGAAATTAAAAAGCAAGAAGATAAGAATATTAAGCTTTGAATAAAGTGTAGCGTATGTTTTACAGAAAATCCGTGTCTTACAATGGTAACAAATCTCACTATTTATAGCTGCACCTAGGGAACAAGGTCCTAGGATCAAGCCCCTCTTTAATGTTAATTAAGAGGGTTATTGAAGAATGTGTAACGGCGGACATGAATGCCATATTCTTTGTAACGAATAATGTACTTAATTCTGCAGAATATTCTTCATTAAATGCTATTGGGTGGCAGGCATATACTTTATCTTTGTGAGTGTCATTCTCTCTGGTGTCAGACGAGATCGTTGCCTTCGATTTCAGTTATCCTCTATCTTCGGCTCCACGTGTCACTTCCTCATGCGATCATTTAATATAACATATTTTACCATATACAGATAGTCCCACTGCTTTCCGGTGGCATAACTTTGTGTCATTGGGAAGTTGGTATAAACTTTCTTTTTGGCAGGAATTTTACTGACCTCCTATGAAAAGTTTTTGACGGTTGATTAGACACACGTTTATCCGTATTTAATGCCACGAATACGTGTCATCCCACAATTCAGCATAACTTTTGCCGGCTATCGAGGTAATTATGGCCATGAGTTTAGCCGCCTAAACTTTTACTTATATGCATTAACCTCCTTTATTCACACCTCATAATTCTCCAAACTCTCTTCATTCAACTTGTACTCTATTCTTCAACCTTTCTTTAATTTTCTTCATAAGAGAAAAGTTTTTCCTTCTTATTTAACATATAATGGCTTCTTCTTATAAGAACCTTAGTCCCTCAAAGAACAAAAGCAAAGCCGATGAAGCTGATCCTCCTACAATGAGCACCATCATCCCAGAAGTCTCGTCACAACTAATGACTTCAAAGAGAAATTTTCTTCTACTAACCCTTATACACGGGCCCTTGGTAGATACCTTTCTTCCATTCGTCCTTCCAGTATTCCTGCTTTGAAGGAAGATTACCGTTTCTAGGATTTGGATATTATTGCTCCTGATTTGGAAGAACGGATAACCTTACCCAAGAAGGGTGTTATGTATTTCTATATGTATCCCTTCACTTTGGGGGCTTTTTCTCTAAGTGGAGAGCTGACTCCATCATTGTGGAATTCTACCTCCGCTAATAAGTGTGTTTGGCACAAGTAAGTTCTTGCGTGTGGAGGACGATTGCTTGTCTTCAGCGCCTGTGCCAAGAAACGGGAGAGGAGCTATCCTTAGATCACGTGATGAACCTCTATTCCCCAAGATCTTCCGCGGGAAATGGTACATTTTGGAAAACGTGGCCACCATGTTCTACTATCTAGCGTGGATGATGACAACGACCATGGGTAGATGGAATGATTCGTTTCAATTGCCACCAATAATATCATTCTGGCAACGACTCCATCCTTTTCGAAATCATAGAACCGCACTTGTAAGTTCCTTGTTTAATCTTTCTTTCATTAGAGATCATCTCATATCATTATTGACCCTCCTTCTTTCGCCTGTTTTACCAACTCGAGGGTACCACCTAGGGTTGAAGGTTTGAACCATTGGGTCCAGAAAATCTTGGATGTCACTACGCCTGAAACCTGTACGTGGAAAGAACTAGCCCTTAAATACAAGTGGAAGGCCAAAAATCATGGTAACCTAGACTCGTCTCGTCTTTGCTTTTTGTGTGAGGAAATTGATTAATAATTTCTCTCTTTCCTGAATTCAGGTCTACCCCAGGGCTCGGTTATCATCCCAGAGGAGGACGTTTTGGCTGATTCTACTGATGCATCGAGGCTGCTGTAGAAGGCTCTTACATAGACAGGCATCTCCGGGCCTGCTTCTGGTGCGAGTACTTCTTCTCGGAGCCCCAACCGGAGAACAAGCAACCAAAAAGAAGACGTTTCTCCACGGTCAAGGAAAAGAATAAGAGGGCGAAGAATGCCGTCCCCGATTCATCTCCTAAAGTTATGGTGATGCACCCCCGCCCGGTCTTCTCTACACAGAAGACGACGACCTTCCTCAGCTCAACATACTGCTCAATTTGTTGAGTTAGTTACACCACCGAGGATGATGCCTCGGTGCTCTAGGGGGGTTTGAGATGGTGGAAAATACCAACTCTCATTTCTGGATCCCAGTCGCTGCGCCCGGTGCTGTGATGATGAGTACCAGGTCCTAGCCGTCCTCGGTTGACGAGTTACCAACAACCAGCATTGCATTTGCCGCAGCTGCTTATCACCCTTCAATGCCATCAGCTTCTTCTCCTTATGCACCAACTCTTCCACCAGCAACTGCTACATCATCTCCACCAGTCGCATCTGGCCAAATAGGATATTTCTATCCCCCATTCCCCGGTTCATCGGAATTTGGGGCAAAATTATGTCGCCCCCTTAGAAGACCCGCAAAAGAGGAGGAGCGTTACTTTCTCGATCTCTACCGAATGCAACTTGCTGCCTTGGCCGGTGGAACTTGATAAATATCTGAAGCCTTTGGCTTCAGAAAAAGATTGGGAAAAGATATAGGCCCTCTCGAGAGAGTTCTTGTTGAACAATGGCGCAACAATATACTCTTTATTTCCTTTGTCATTTCTTCTGTCTTTGATTTAGTAGTAGTTTGAGTTTGCCTTTCCTATTTCGGAGGCCAATTTCCTTGCTTCTGAAGGCCTCCAAAGGTTGATTCGGGAAAAGGAGGAACTTACCACTGAGCAGGATCAACTTTGGCCGAGCGGGACTAAACTGTTGTTTGCCTCTCAGAACTGGAAGCCAAAATTGCTGAGGTTGTTGTGTTGGAGGCTCGTTTGCAGTAGAGCGATCAAGAAGTAGAGAACCTTAACCAAGAGATCAACCCTCTAAGTGCTCAATTTGAAGGGGCTATAGCCAAATGAGCTGAAGTCCATAGTGTTGTTCTTGCTGCATCTGATTGCGAGGTTGCCTCCGCTGAAATATTAAATAATTTGAAGGTACCTTGAACTCCAAAACTGAAGAGCTTGTTGCTGTTGGGGTGAAATATGTCCAATTGGAGGAGAAGTATAAAAAGACCATTGAGTATAATAGACTTTTCAGCTCTACTATCCGCGAACTCGATGTTAGCCTCAAGTCCGTAAGATCCACCCGGAAAAATTATTCTGCCGAGGTTGACCAACTTAAAGAAGAACTCAAGCACCGAGCATCTTCCCTCGTTGTTGAAAAAATATATATTATGTACAACATGAGGAGAAAATCATTAGAAGAGGCTAAATTGCTTGTCATTGACTTTGATGCCGAAATCGCTAAAGCCCGTGAACTGGAGTCAACTGCTAAAAGGGGTCTCCCGGCCATGCCTGATGTTTCCGGTTCTTTTGGTTCCAGTTCTGAATTCTCGGGTACCGAAGAGGAACATAAAGGCAAAGATGTTGAGGGCCAAAATGATAAGGGTCAAGATATCGAGCAGGCGACAGATCTATCCATTTCCCCCGGGGGCGCGGATGCTTCTCTTCCTCCAGGTTCCGGAGATGAAACAACTTAGCTTTTCATTTATTTTCCCAAATTTTGTACTTGTGCCGTTTTGGCACATTTATTGTGAATAAAAACAGCTTTTGCTCAAGTATTACATGATTCTTTTTGCGTTCTTTTGTTTGAAAATTTATGCAAGTTTTAATCTTTGCACTTTTTCTTTCTTAAGTGTTTTGCGCAAGTTTTACTATTTGCGTCTGATTATGCAAGTCTTTGGGTGTATTTTCCCCTGAAAGAATTTGGATTTTGGGCACAAGCTCTTCCGAAATCAACCCTTTATCATGAGGGTTTTCATAAGAGAGGGCCCTCTTATGTTTACGGTGCTCTTGAAGAGGACGTCTCCTGTTCATTACGACACTAACATTTAAAATACTTGTTTAACTTTCAAATGACAAAGTCAATTCATCATTCAGACAAGAAACAAGATAAAAATAAAAGGACTTCACTTTATTCCTTCCATTTTCAAAAGTACATAAGCATTCGTTATGCTAAAAGGAAATTGCCATTTCTTGTGGATATTTGTACAACTTGTTTCTACGGTGTTGGTCGTACAGTCCTGGTCCTAATGATATAACTATGTTTCTGGTTTTAGTATTTCGTTCAAGTGGCAATCATTACTGCCGTATCCTCATATCATTCCCCCTAGTGATCGAATGCGAATTAGAACACTGAAAGTTTTGCACCTTCAAGGATTCCACTAATGAATTGCTAGATAATCTTCAGTTCGGTAACAAACTTCACTTCCCCTTAGGAATTTATGTTATCGAGCCAAAGACTATCTAACAATCCCCTAGTGGATTGGACTTGTGAACAGTCGGGTAACCTTAGTTCGATAGAAAACTCAACTTCCCGGTGAGAACTTTGCTACCGAGTAAAAGATTATCTAATCGCTCCGGAGTGGTTCTTCGCTTATGTGACTTGCTATGTTGCAGCCTCGTTAAAAACCTAGACAAAAAAATCCAATTGGAACAAAAACTGGACGAAGAGAAAAAGAGTGCAACACATACTTTCAATACATGTGAAGTTCATCAGCAATAGTATCTCTTGAGATGTGCCACGTTCCAGTTTCTTGGCAACTTTTCTCCATCTCAATTCTCCAACTCGTATGTACCTTTCCCGGTGAAAGATGAAACCCGTTAGGGGCCTTCCCATTTTGGACCTAGCTTCCCTAAATTGAGTTCTTGGGTGTTTTGAGTTACTTTTCTTAGCACCAAGTCTCCCACTTTGAAATAATGGAAGTTGGCTCTTTGATTATAATATCTTTTTATTCTCTATTTTTGAGTTGCCATCCTTATATGCGCCAAATCCCTGCGCTCATCGAGCAGCTCCAATTTGACTAACATTGCTTCATTATTTGCTTCTTCATTTGCCTGGAAATATCTCAGGGTAGGCTCCCCTACTTCCACCTGGATAAAGGCTTATGCTCCGTACACAAGAGAAAAAGGTCTCATGTGCTCGATTTTGCCGTTGTTAGGTACGCCCATAGTACTCCATGTAGTTCCTCGAGCCATTTTCCTTTAGCTGCTTCTAATCTCTTTTTGAGATTTTGTATAATATCTTTGTTCGTTAATTCAGCTTGACCATTGCGCTCGGGTGATATGGCAAAGATGTGATCCTTTTGATTTTCAAGTTTTCAAGGAACTTTGTGATCTTTGCGCCTATAAAATGTGGCTCGTTGTCGATGGCTATCTCTTTTGGTATCCCAAATCTGCAAATTATGTTCTCCCACAAGAAATACACCACTTCACATTCGCTTATCTTCTGATAAGGACTTGCTTCAATCCATTTAGAAAAATAGTCAGTTAAAATCAAAAGAAACTTTACCTTACTAGGGGACGGTGGCAGCGGTCTGACGATGTCTATCTCCCACTTCATGAATGTCCATGGAGATAAAATCGAGTTCAATAGTTTTACTTGTTGATGTACCAATGGTGCGCAGGGTTGACATTTACTGCATTTTTGTACAAAAGCTTTGGCATCTTGTTCCATTTGGGGATAATAGTACCCTGCCCTTACCAGTTTTAATACTAAGGAATCTGCGCCCGAATGATTTTCACATATCTCTTCGTGGACTTCTCGCATAACGTAATTAGTTTCAAAGGCTCCCAAACATCGGGCCAACGGGCCTTGAAAATATTTCCTATACAATTGGCCTCCTTTGAAACCATACTGCTGCTTTGGCGCACAACGGCCGAGATGCCTTAGGATCTTCAGGCAACTTTCCGTGCTCGAGATAATCGATGATCTCATTCCTCCAATCCCTGACCAAATTAGTCGCGTTTACTTCATAATACTTGTTTGCATCCAGAACTGAGTGCATAAGCTGTACGATCGTACTGGAATACGATCACACTGGGCATGAGTTCCATATTCTTTGTAACGGGCAATGTACTTAGATACAAAATATTCTTTATTAAATGCTACCGGGTGGTAGGCATTTACTTCATCTTTATAAGTATCATTCTCTCTGGTGTCAGAAGAGATCATTGCCTTCCGTTTCAGCTATCCACTATCCTCGGCTCCATGTGTCATTTCCTTGTGCGATTATTTAATATAACATATTTTACCCTATACACTAGTCTAATCACTAGATAGAGATAAGGTCTGCGTACACACTACCCTCCCCAAACTCACATGTAGGAATATATTGGGTATGTTGTTGTTGTATATTTCTATATATTATCCGATCCTCGTGATAGAATAAAGTCTCGTTTTGTCCTTGACCCCTAATTATAAAGTTCTAAGTTGAAGGTAACTTTAAACGATACTCCGAGTTAAAGGTAAATTTGGATCTTTCTTTTCGAAAAATTTGGATGCATAAAATCTACCAATTTCTTATTGGAGCTCACTTAATGATAAATATAAATACGAGACATTTACTAAAAATAGTCATTTTTTATTTTATTGGATAATAATTGAACTCAATAATGACAGTTTGGTTGGCATAAGCCCATCTTCGTTGTATTATCCATCTAGGATTAGCTCAACTAAAAAGAAACGTGAAACAAGGAACCAGACATTTTTAGTGGGCGTTTGGATGTAAGAATTGCAACATTCCCAAGAAAAAAAGTAAAAAGAAATTTCAAGTAAAAATGATATTTGAAAATTATAGTTGTGTTTGGAAATAAATATAATTCTAGGTTGATTTTGAATTTTTGTGATTGATCTGAGTGAAAGTTTTGAAAAACAGCCTTTAGGAGTTTTTCAAATTTTTGAAAAATTTTAAAATTCATCTTCAAGATCAATCCCGTAATAGATCAGATCGAGGTATGAAGATGAGGACGAGTTCAGGATTCGAGGTACCTGTTGTGATCGAGACCAGTAGTGATCGAGACCAAATGAGACAGACATCGAGAAATACCGAAGATAGCATAATAGTAGAAAGTCGAGATATCCGTGACTGGTCGAAGATCATGGCGAAAATCTCGGAACGGATCGAATCAAGAGCGGTTGTTTAGCTAATTATGGGATTTTCTACTGTAATTAGAATTATAGCATAAATAGAATTCCTCTACTATATAAAGGGGAGTTCTAATCATTTGTAAGAAACATTATTCACACATATCAAAGCAATATAACACACTCTCTCACTTATACTCTCTTGTTCATCAGTTTACTTTCTGCTTCATTATTTTAGTATCAGTCAGTTCGAGGGCACGCTAGATCGAGGGCTGCATTGTATTTCAACACTGGTTTGCTTTACTTCATTTTTAATTTCCGTTATTAATCTTCATATTTATCAATTGCTATTAGGTGAAATCACGTGTCCTTAAAACCACGTTATACATTTAATTGTTATCTAATTTTAAGGGTAAGCAATTTACAAATTATTAATTTAGAGTCCACTAACTTAAAATTATTAGTATCCCGAACCCATAAAGTTCAAGTCCTGGCTCCGCCTCTGAATACACTACTCTCTCCAGACCCCAATATACTGGGTATGTTATTGTTGTAGATTTCTAGTCTAATATTATTCCCTCCCCTGTTAGAAAAGAGTCTCATTTTGTCCTTACCCCGAATTATAAAGTTCTAATTTGAAGGTTGTTTTGTCAAAAAAGTGTTAATCCTTTCTTTAAACGAGTTGATGAATAGTATAAATGGTTAATCCTATTTAAGTTTAATGACTGTTAGATCTGTGAGTTTGATGAGAGATAAAATAGGTTTATGCGTCGCTGTACTAAATGCAAGTCAAATGTGTACGATGATTGCTAATGAATACTCGAAGAAATATGTGGATTAAATGCCTGCAATGACAATAAATATAATAAAGAGGAATATATCACCCAAAATTTTGAATGACAAGGGTCAATCAACCCTTTGTCAGCAATGTGGATAATAACAGACGTGGATAAATACGGGATTCTTGGATCTTGTAGATGAAAAGGTATCCTCAAACTCAAGAATCAATAGAAAAGACAAGTTTTGTATATTCTTAATAGTCAACTTTACAAAAGTGTTTCTCTCAGAAAGTTCAAGATCCCCTTTTCTTTTTTTCTCTTCCTATATATAGGGAACATTCTTTAGAAACCCTAAAAAAAGTACAAGCTAAGGAATATTCTCTCTTCCTGACCTTATCTTATCGTTACTATCTATTTCTCTATTCGACCAAACGTCGGCTTCTCTTGAGAGGGACTCTTCGTCACTAAATCGTGGTTGACTTATACTTCGACCACGACCAACAAGGCTATTAAGTTCAATCCGAATTTCGTCCAATATAGTTAGTCCCTCCGCTTATTGAGGTCGTGGCCCTCAACGTCCTTGATGAGCAGATTACAACATGCTCATTATGAGAGAAATTTGGTCGTGACAGTTGGATTGGTCGAAGCCGGATTATTGATTTCCAGCAAGGTTGCGATTGGTATAGGTGACGTCAGATGTCTTCATCGTCACCCGTGTCATCATTACGCTTCTTCTCGATGCAGGGTCTGCACTGTTGGTGCTTCTATTTTGGTGCCATTGACGGCTTTTTGGCCTCAATTTTGATGCTAGTCAACCCTAGAAATAGAGGATAGGGGTTTCTCGTTTGAAGATTTCACTGTTTCCTTCTTCTCAAGCATATATTCTCTCTATGGGCTTCTCTTCTCTTCTCTTCTCTTCCATTTCTTGTGATTTCTTCACTTCCAATTTTTCAGTTTCTCTCCCACTCACTAGCCCTTTTTTCTTATCTTGTTGCACATATACCAGACTATTGATATGTTGACTCCCCCTCATAGTTATGATGAAGTTTCCAATGCCACCCCTTTGTCGGTGGCTATTCCTCCTACCGGTGAGGAGGCTTCGATTGAAGGAGATGACTACTTTCCCATCGTTGAAGAGGTGGTGCCCAAAAACCCTACGGTTAGGAATGATTTTCCTAAAGAACCTGCTCCCGCTCCTGTACCTGAGCTTTCTGAGTCGGGGCAGGCCGAGTTGGCTGACATGCGGGGTAAATACCGCATACCTCCTCACATAGAGATCGTCCCTGCGGAGGGCGATATAGTTCAAGTTACCGGCCAGGGTTCTGCGCCTTTTACGCTTACCCATTAGCGATCGACTAGACCCTCTTCCTCGGTTGGCCGAGGAATTTTGCCGCTTCTATGGCGTTTGCATGACACAACTTTCTCCTTACTTGTATAAGGTCTTTCTGATGCTGGCTAAATATGCGGAGCTGGATGGTTGCGAGGTCGACCTCCGACATTTACTGCACCTGTTCTCGCCTACCTTCTTCAGAGGTACTTTCATACATTTACGACATCGTGGAACGAAGGGATTGATCGCCAAGATGGACGATAAGGCAAGTCAGCTATTCTGGCGCAAATACTTGTTTGTTAGAACTGAGCATGTGGTGGCAGACCCGACTGGGTTTCCTTAGAAGTGGAATTATAGTCGTAAGTGTCTCCTCGTAACCTCCACTATTCTTTCTTTGTTTTTTTTCTTTTCTCTTAGATCTTTGACACGTTCACTGTCTTCTTGTTTTCAGCCGTGAGGCATTCTCCCTCTCTCGTCTTAGATATAGAGGATTGGGTGACTCGCGTGTTGCCTCATACCGTGGGAATTCATGATTGGTCATCTTTTCATAAGCGCTACGGGCCTAGGACCTCGTCTCATATGTATTTGTTATTCTCTCGTTTGGCTTTGTCCCTTATCATTTTCTGACTTAACTCCCCTTTGGTGTCAGGTCGGCGAGTTTCTAAAAAAATGAAGGCACCTTCTCTTGCCTTTGTCAGAAGGTGACCTCGGTCGCGATGGAGTTTGATTTAGTCGAGTCTGTACAAGATCATGCTCAAATTCCATGGGTAGGGGAGCCCGCCTCTTTAAATGTTGCTGTCCCGGACGGGGTCCCGTCTCAGCAGGTTCTCCTTCTTGCCGATGAGCCATCTCATGGAGATGAACCATCGCCGAAGAAGAGGTGGAGGGTGGAAACAGGGAAGGCCGTGGTTGTGGAAGAAACGGAAAGAGTTATGGCTCTTGAGTCGGGGCCTGAGTCGTTTCCAGCCGTAGAGGCGGCTATTGCGTCGGATGCTGTTATGAAGGAGAGGCCTGGGAGCTGGTGGCGGCAAAGAGCTCGCGTGGGTTGATGGTGGCTCTTCATCGGCGGAGATAAAAGAAGATGATGTCCCCGCAAGGGACGTCGACTCCGGTTCTGACATCGAACCCGAGGAGGTACGGGCCTTTATTGAGAGGGATACTCGTGTGGAGATAAGGACGGAAGACCCTAATCGCCACATAGTCATCCCCGTAGATTACAACCTTTTGGTCGACATAGAGCGTGTGGCACCGTCTTTCGCCCCTTTGTGTGCTGAGGTGGAGAATAGGACGCTGATGACACTGAAAAATGCCGACCTTTCTCTAGGCATATCGGGCATGGCCCTGCGGGTGAGTTCCTACTTCTCTTATGAGTTTTTGCATGTTCCACTGATATCGTTTTACTTCGGCTAATTTGTTTATTTTTGCTTGCCAGACCCTCATCTTGGAGATTGAGCGCGACCGACGAGAGGAGGAAAGGTTTGCTCTCTATAGGAGGATGGAGTCCAAGTATAGAGAGTACCACTCTAAGTACCGGAAGGTGGTCAAGAGTGTTGGTGAAGATGACCAGTTCCAGGAGTTACATGATGATATTGGGAGGAAAGATGAGGAGCTGAAAGAGAAAGACGAGGAGCTTATGAAGGCCATTAGCCGGTTCAACGTGTTGGAGGAGATGCTGAAGTCTAAAGAGGACGAGCTTGAACTGGGCAAGAGGATAATGGCCGAGAATGCAGATCTCTAGGCGCGGGTGGCGTCCTTGAAGGTTGAGCTCGACCAAAGCGAGGCGAGAAACACCGATTTGAGGGCCGAGCTAGGTGCCAAGGTCGGGGAGTTGGACCTGGTTAAGAGTACTAGGATGTCCTCAGTGGCGGAGGCGGAAGCTTTGGCGGGTACCTTGCGCGTCTGTAGGCCTGAGCAAGCAAGTAAGGCGGAGACATCAGCGCTTAAGGTGGTGAGGTTGGAGATTCAGCTAGCCCAACCGTCTACTTCTCAAGCTTCTGCCGATGCAAGTGTATTGCGGGATTTATATAAGAGGTGGGTTCATGCTGAGGCTCAGCTTGATTGTGTACAAGTCTTTGAGGGCTGCCGGGAACGTTTCTGAAGAGGAGCTTACCGATGTTCGTGTTAGGGCGCGGGCAGCTCGTGAAGCTTGTATCTATGCATCTGATACGCCTGGCGGGGAAGATGATGAAGACAGTGTGGACGGGCTTGCCTCTGATCCTTGGTATGACGAAGAATATGCTGATGGGATGATCGGCGTAAAGCCCTTTGTATTTTATTTTTGGTTGTTTCGCTACTTTTGTGAGGGCATACTCGGGCCCTTTGTAAAAAACGAGTAATGTAACCCAATATATTGTAATGGGATGGTTAACTTTTGTTATATGCTTTTGGATTCACGTTTTCTTGTTGCTTGTCTTATTTTGTTCTGATGTTGTTTCCGGGAGGATGATCATAGATTGGCTTGAGGTCAATGTTCGGTAGAGCGTAGAGTAATTCGATCGAGGTCGAATGTAGGTAATCGAGTGAGTTTGAATGTAGGTAATTCGAGCGAAATGTAGGTAATTCGAGCGAGGTCGAATGTAGATAATTCGAGCGAGGTCGAATGTAGATAATTCGAGCGAGGTCGAATGTATATAATTCGAGCGAGGTCAAATGTATATAATTCGAGCGAGTTCAAATGTAAGTAATTCGAGAGAGGTCGAATAGAGGTAATTCGAGCGAGGTCGAATGTAGGTAATTCGAGCGAGGTCGAACGTAGGTAATTCGAGCGGGGTCGAATGTACGTGTAGAATGCAGAACGATTTGGAGTTTGTGCGAAAAATGCTGCATGTTGCTTTGTTTATTCATTTCATTGGAGAATATTACACGCTTTGTTCAATACATACATTTGAGAAGTTCTCTATCTATGCAGTCCCTTCATCAGTCTGCCTGGAGTGGTCGATAAGCGGAGCAATGAATCAACAGGCTTGAACTTCAAGACGTCTCCTGTATCGCCTGATTAAAAACCTCCTCGGTAAAACCCAACTAGGGATAAAAACCCGAGTGAGGGAAAAAAAGTACGACTTGGAGGATGTCTGTTTTCAGAAGTTGAAGTATTTGAGGTGGAGCGACGTTCCAATTGTTTGGTATTAGCTTTACCTCCATTGTTTCCAGTTGGAATGACCCTTTATTAACTGTTGATGTGATTTCGTATGGTCCGTCCCAGTTGGTTCCTAGATTTGCCTCTCTTGAGTCTTTGCTTGCCTATGTTTTGGCCTTGATCACGTAGTCCCCAACTTTGAGTGGTCTGACTTTGGTCTCTTTGTTATAGTATCGTTCTGCTTGCTGTTTTTGGGCAATCATTCTTATGTAGGCCATATCTCTTCACTCCTCTACTTCGTTGAGGTCTTACCTTCTACTCTCATCGTTGCTCGATCCACTCTCATTGGAGTATCTCGGGCTTGGTTCCCCGACCTCGACCGGTATGACTGCATCGGTGCCGTAGACAAGTGAGTATGGAGTTTCTCCTGTGCTTGTCTTTGGCGTGGTGTGATATGCCCATAGCACTTCTGGTAGCAGTTCTGGCCATAGTCCCTTGGCGTCTTCGAGTTTCTTTTCATGATGTTTAATATTGTTTTGTTGGAGGATTCGGCTTGACCGTTTCCTGCGGGATGATATGGCGTGGAGAGTATTCGCTTGATGTGCCACTTTTCAAAAAATTCAGCGGTCTTTTTCCCGATGAACTGTGGTCTGTTATCACAACTGATCTCCTTGGGATACCGAAATGGCATATAATGTTCCTCCAGATGAATGTGATGACTTATTGTTCGCGTATTTGGGCGAATGCACCTGCTTTTACCCATTTGGAAAAGTAGTCAGTCAAAACTAAAAGGAAACGTACACTACCTCGTCTTGCTAGGAGTGGTCCCACGACGTCCATTCCCCATTTGATGAACATATAGGGCGATGTGACTGAATGGAAGTGTTTGCCCACTTGGTGTATCGTTGGGGAGTACTTCTAACATTGTTCTTATTTCTTGACGAAGTCAGCGACTTCTTTTTTCATGGTGGGCCAATAATAGCCAGCTCTTATGAGGTATTTGACGAGGGCCCGGTTGTCGGTATGGGCGCCACAATGGTCTTCGTGTACTTCCTCGAGTACTTTTCTTGTTTGGTTTAGTCCCAAACATTTTTCCAAGGGGCCGCCAAACGTCCTTTTGTACAAGTCGTTGTCGATGATGTTGTACCTAGCCGCCTACATCGAAGCTTTTTGGCTTCTTTTTTGTCTGATGAAAGTATTCCCTCCTGCAAGTAGGTTATAATACGATTGCGTCATCCCCAAGTTAAGTTTACAAAGTGTACCTAAAGTTGATCTATCGATGAGTGGAGTAGCGTGACCATGTTCTCCTTTCCATTTAAGTTTTTTGTTGCTGCTGCTAGTTTAGCGAGGCCGTCCGCCTCGGTGTTTTGAGCTCGAGGTACTTGATCAAATTGGCATTCGTCGAATTCCGGCAGCAGTTTATGGATTTCTATTTGGTACTTTTGTAGCCTTTGCTACTTGATTTGGTAAGTCCCTGTAGCTTGGTTGACGACGAGCTGTGAGTCGCATCGCATGACGACTCCTCGTGCTCCATATTTGAGAGCTAGTTTTAGTCCTACAATTACGGCCTCATACTCGACCTCGTTGTTAGTCATATCGGGGTACCGTATGGACTGGCAGATGACCTGGCCCGTTGGGACCTCGAGTACGAGTCCCAGTCCAGAACCTGACGCGTTAGAGGTGCTGTCGGTGTATAAGACCCATAGATCGGATAAGTTGGGAGCAATTCCCTGCTCGACTTCAGGCATTATCTGGGCATTGAATTCGGCGATAAAGTCAGCTAATACTTGTGACTTTATCGACGTTCGCGGCTGATATGTGATATTGTTCTTTCTTAGTTCGATGGCCCATTTGGCTAACCTCCCTGATAGCTCGGGCTTCTGTAAAATGCTTCTAAGGGGGAAGGTCGTGATTACCGATATGGGATGACATTGAAAATAAGGTCTAAGTTTTCGTGAAGCTATGACCAATGCCAATGCCAACTTTTCGAGGTGGGGGATACCTTATTTCGGCTTCGACCAAGGTTTTGGTAATATAGTAAATTGGAGACTGTGTACCTTTATTTTCACGGACCAGTAGTGCACTTACCGCTACTTCTGACACGGTCAAATATATTAGGAGGCGTTCGCCGGGTTATGCTTTGGCAAGCAGCGGAGGCGAGGACAGATATGCCTTTAGCTCTCTCAAAGCTTCAATGCATTCCGAGTTCCACTGGAGCCCGTTGTCTTTCTTGAGTACGTTGAAAATTTTTTGGCATCTATCGGAGGATCGTGAGATGAATCTCGACAGGGCGGCTATACGGCCGGTCAACTTTTGCACCTGTTTCTTACTGGTCAGTACTTCAGGTATTTCATCGATAGCTTTGATCTGGTTGGGGTTGACTTCTATGCCTTTTTGTGACACAAGGAAACCGAGGAACTTCCCTGAGGTTACACCAAAGGCACACTTTTCGGAGTTTAGTTTCATGTTGTAATGCCTCAGTATATCAAAGGCTTCTTTCAGGTGATCGATATGATCTTCTTTCCTTTTGGATTTGACCAACATATCATCTATGTATACTTCCATTGTTTTGCCGAGTTAGTCTTTGAACATCTTGGTGACCAGCCTTTGATAGGCTGCTCCTGCGTTCTTCAACCCAAATGGCACGACTCTATAGCAATACGTCCCTTTGTGAGTTATGAAAGTGGTATTTTCCTGGTCTTCCTCCTCCAGGAGGATTTGGTTGTATCTTGAATAGGCGTCCAGGAAGCTCAGTAGTTCGTGTCCTGCCGTTGCGTCGATGGGTTGGTCAACGTGCGGCAGCGGAAATGAGTCTTTTTGGCATGCTTTGTTGAGGTCTGTGAAGTCTATGCACATGCGCCACTTCCCATTTTTCTTTTTCACCATGACTACGTTGGCGACCCATTGGGGGTATTTGGACTCTCTGATGGAGCCGTTGGCGAGTAGCTTTTCCACCTTCTCGCGAACTTCTTCGTTGATTGTGGAATTGAATTTTCTTCTTATTTGCCGTACTGGTGGGTAGAATGGGTCTACATTCAATTTGTGCGTAGCGATGTCCTTCGAGATACCTAGCATATCTGCATGGGAGAAAGCAAACAGATCTGCATTGTCAGTTAGAAATTTATGAAATTTACCTGGTTCGGCGAGTTTATGGCCGATGTAAGCCTTTTTGATGATGTCATTTTTATCTCTTTGGACGGGGTTGAGGTCTTCTGCCGTTGACCCCGTGGCCTCCACGATGTCGGGGTCCTTGATGATGTCACTTTGCTCGTCGGGTTTGGGCCCCTACTTTGGTAATTGCTATGCTTCTGAGCCCGTTCCCTTTAACTGTTGAGTGTATGTTCAGTCTTGGGCGATGCAATACCATTCTTGGGCCGTGCGCTGTTCGCCTCGAATGCTGAATATCCCCCATGGAGTGGGGAACTTGATTACTTGATACAAGCTAGATGGAATGGCTTTCATGGCGTGTATCCAAGGTCGCCCTATTATGGCGTTGTAGGCTATATCCTAGTTCATAATATGGAGCGTTGTCTCTAAGGTGAAGCCCCCAGCCGGGACGGGTAGCAATATTTCACCTGAAGTTCACCAACTATATTGTTGAAACCCGTCTGTGTTATGCAACGTGGTACTATCTTATCCTCGAGTCTCATTTGGGCGAGAACTCAGAGGTGGATAATACACGCGCCGCTCCCATCATTGACCACTATTCTTTTGACATCAGTATCCAAAATTTGTAAGGTAATAACAAGAGCATCAAGGTGAGGGAAATCCAAACCGTTGGTATCTGACTTATCGAAGATGATACTGTCTTCAAGGTCATCATATCGTTCGTGTGTGATCGACCACTTCAGTTTATGCGTGGTGATGAACTTCATGTGGTTGATTGCGGATCTATCACCCCCGCCGATGATCATTTGGATGGTACGGGCGGGGGATAGTGGCTTTGGGGGGCCTTGGTGTTGTTCTTATCCACGGTCGAAGTTGGCTCTTCCTCAGTCGCTCATCAGCTCTTTTAGGTGTCCTTGGTTGAGCATGTTCACCACTTCTTGTCGCAAATCTATACAATCTTCGGTCTTATGACCTCTCTCATGGTGGAACTCGCAAAGAGCATTCGACCTTCTGGTGTTTGGGTCGGACTTCATCTTTTGCGGCCACTTCACCTTCAGGTCGAGCTTCTCCAGTGCGTATACTATCTCTGAAGGGGAAACACAAAAATTGTGAGTAGATAAGAGTGGGGGCATACTTCTCTCGTTTCGTTGAGTCCCGGTATTTGGCCTGGACGGCCTTTTTGTATGGCGAGGAGATGGTGGAATAACCGCTCTGACATAAGGTTGGTGCCTGTCCTGGTTCGGGCGTGGGCCTTATTGATCTCTTCGGGTATCATTGTGGCGGTCTCTTCTCGACTCTGTTTGGACTGACGTTAGCCGTTGAGTTGGGCCGTTGAGGTCGTCCTCGTCTGCTCTAACATCAACATAATATGCGTTGTGGATTTCTTCACAAGTGTTGAGAGGGTATTTCATGAGTCTGCTCAGCATTTTTCTGGTCACTCTCGACCCAAGCTTGTTCAGCTTATTTTTGAAGGCCGCCACGGCCATCCCTTCAGATACGTTTGGCAAGCTCATTCTGACTCTGTTGAATCGGGCGAGGAAGTCCCTGAGTCCCTCTCCAGGCTACTGTCTAACGATGAATATATCATTCACCCTAGCATCAGCTTTCTTGGCTCCAGCGTGGGCGGTTACAAAATTGTCGGCCATTTCTTCAAACGTTGTTATTGACCGTGCTGGTAGCTGTGAGTACCATGTTAAGGATCCCCCTATTAGGGTTTCACCGAACTTCTTCAATAATACTGACGGTACTTGTTCCTTTGAAAGGTCATTTCCCTTTACTGTAGTGATGTAGTGATGATGTGGTCTTCGGGGTCCGTCGTGCCATCATATATTCTCAAATATGGCGATATTTTGAAGGTTTTGGGTATGGGGTGCAGGGTTTCCTCTTCGCTATACGGTTGTTCGACGAACCGGCCAACGTCCCGTTTGGGCAGGAGTTTGGGGCGCTGGCTATCTTGTCGATCCTTTCTTGGTGTTCTTTCTTCTGGTCTCGGAGTGCCTTATTTTTATTTTCCATTTCTTCCATCTTCTTAAGTATGGCTGCGAGTGTGTCGTTGCTTGCATCAACAACGGTGTTAGTATTACCTATTGGACGGGGAGATGGTTGCTCGTTAATGGATGCAACATCCGTTTGTGCGGTGTTCTGACTTGCTCCTTGGGCGGGTTTATCAAGGAAGTCGTTTAGTGTACTTGTCAGCCGTGCTTCTAGTATTTTTTTCACTGTTGGTGGTGCTTCTTCGGTTGTGGACGTGATGCCCCCCTTTCTCGTGCGATGGCCACACTTCCATGGGGGAGGGGGTGAGCCGTCTCGCCCTGGCGTTACATTTGGTGTCACATTTTCTTCGCCTTCTCCGCCGGCCTCGTTGATGGTAGGGGTGGGCATAAAATCAGAAAAACCGAATTCCGAACCGAACCGAATTAATTCGGTATTTCGGTTTTCGGTATTTCGGTCTAATTCAGTACAGAAATTTCGGTATTTTGGTATTTCGGTTCGGTACACGGTATTGGATTTTTGACCGAAATACCGAATTTTTTTTTTATTTTTTTTTTACGATTTGTTTTTTAAGCGATCCGCTAGGCATGAAAGCTCTTTGTTTTTAAATTCTATTGATTTCAATTGTCCATACTTCGATTTGTAATTCATGATTCTCACTTTGGCTTTCACATTTCTCTTTA